>APFE030879370.1:0-33040 GCA_000404065.3 Pinus taeda
TATAAATAATTCAATATTAATAATACTGTGAGGGACCCCCCGGATGCGGGAGCATAAACAAGAAAGCAGTACGTTGGCGGCGAGAACGGTGGGCGCGTGGCTCATTACAAACGCCAGCCGGCATCGCATGAGTATTGATTTAATGTTTCATACCATCACCTTAAATGCTGCATTAACGCAGCTCACTTCCTCCTGCCAGTGTGTTAGTATATCGGTAACGATGCTCTGCTTGTTATTCATTCCTCCCTTGCGCTCAGGCTGGTTCAACACAGTTGACGACAATCCTGGGTATGGTCTGTCTCTGTATCAAGGCGTCGACATTCACAAGGGCTTTTATGCTTCAAACAATCCTTTCTGCATCCTCCTCGAACGCCCCTTCTCAGTCCCCTCAACGGCTGTTTGTTCTGTTCCTCCATCATACTTCAAGATGCCAAGACTGCGCTCAAGGATGAGTTGCAGAAGAGGTAGCTCTCGAGGCCATGTCTCCCACCAGACTTCCTCCACATCCTCGGACCCTTCGTCTGAGGCTACGGATTTCTGTTTTGATAGGTACCCTCTGACCATAAGCAGTTGTGGCAAGGGTCAAGGGTTGTTCCTCACTAAAGTGCACTCTCACCAGTCCAATTCTCAAATAGCTCGCTTCCGCTTCCCTTGCACTCTTGGCAATTCCACCCTCATTGCGTCCGTAACTGTAGAATTGTGTGAAGATACAGCGGGTTCGGGGGCTATCAGTCCTGGGGATCCTATGGTACCAAGAATGGAAGGTCAGATTGAATCCTCGTAGAATGCGACGACTCAGAGAAAGGATTTAGGAAACTCTGCCACTTTGGATTCGGCCACCCATGCCGGTCCAAGCACTCTAGCAGGTCCAAGCGCTTTTGCAGGTGGTGGCCCTTCAAGTAAAGTGGGCAAATCCTCTGAGTTTGAAGACCCAGACCAATTCGGTTGCCACATTGTGGAAGAATCACCTCCAACATCGCATGAAGATTGAATAGGTCCGCACCCTCTGGTTTTTGTTCAATTGCTGTAAGAGGTCGCTCAATCCCTTCTAGAATCATAGTCATTTCACGTTTTTAGTTCTCAGAATCAGGTCTTTTCAATTTTGGACTCACCGGTTTCCCCTGCGTGGGCGGCATTCTCTAGTTTCTTTGGTCACTGTCTTGGTTCAATCTGTGTATGGGTCACTGTCTTGGTAGCGGATGTGTTGTTCCTTTTAATATGTCCCAATCTTCAGTTACAGTTTCCAGTGATCTCAAGTCTCAAAGTAAGTCATCATGCAGGTCTTCTGGTCAGTTTTTCAAGCAATTTTTGTAAGCATGTCGTCTCACGGGCCAAAACTCTTGAGGCCTAGGCCTCTTTATAACCATATTTTTGTATTAATATAGAAGTAGACTAATTCAGAAAAAAAATAAAATAAAATAAAATAAAATAAAATAAAATAATAATAATAATAAATGTGAGGGCCCATAGAAATTGATATATGAGAGCCTTTTGTTTTGTTTATATTTTCTTTAATTAATTTTTTTTTAACACTAATGAGTATTATTTTATAAAATTTGCTGGTTCATTCTTGTTAGAAGGAAAAATGGGAGAACCAGAGTAATCTACATACAAGCTACCAGACACATATATTGTACTAACATACTTGCAACTATATAGCCGACAAAATTGGCCACAAAGCAAGGCAATTCTACAAAACATTGTCATTCAACAGAGGGAGTCTACTTAGTACTGACATTGCCTCAAACTATTTTGCACCTGAGTTTCCTATAGAACTCTACTAACTTGTTTCTTGTCGAGAGGAGGAAATATTGTTCAATTCACTGCAAAGAGAGTCGATTTCATCATTCCCCCTATTCATTTGCACCTGAAACCTATTCATTATAGATTTATATACATTTGTGAGAGCTGGAGGTAGGGTTGGAATTTCAAAATAAATTCACCTGTTAAATTTGACAGTTTTCACACCTCCTTAATCCGTTTTCACAATTTCAAAGAAAAATCTTGACTTTTTTACAAATTTTCAAACAATATTTGATGAGAAAATCACCCTATGACGGGGCAATCTGTGTAGAAATTCTCACTGTATATCACCTGATAATGTAATGTAACTAAAGCAAAATACTAGATCTACTTCTACAATCAAACTTTGCGGAAGCTTAATAGATTTGAGCAAGATCAATCGGAACACATATAACAAAGAAGAAGAAATCATACACATGAAACACAGAAGAATACTTTGGGGAAAGCCTCAACTAAAAACCCCACTATCTGTATTATCATACAAGTGGAAAATATCTCAGGATTACACAAATATTTAGCTCTCAAGCTATCCAGCTCTCAGTACAATCCGTCACTGCTGCTCATAGACATAATAGACAACACATATGCCTTTCCCTCTGCCCTCCAAGCCTCCTATTTCCTTGCACAGTTTTCCTTGGGTGCTCCAGCTATAACCTTGTGTGACATTGATCTCACACACTTCTCCAACGCACTATAAAATTGCGCAATCCTCAAGGAATGAATTCCTTCTGCATGCAAGAGATTTTCTTATAGGAAAATTCTTGCAACTAATAGTACACAGTCCCTGCCTTTAATCTCAACTGGTTCTTTGTCTGAATTGACATGCATGAGTTATTTATGAGAGAATATTCAGTTATTTGAAGTACACTAGTTTCATGCATGCATGCATTAACTAACTAAAGTCACAATCAGTTCCACAAACTGTTTGGAACTAATCTAACTGGACTTAACTCAGTTAACTGAGCTAACTAATTACAACTCAAATACAACTCATCTTTATCTCCTTAATTAAGGGATAATTTCCTCAATCAAAGGAATAACTATTGCATGACTTCACAAAGACTTCATGTTTTAATTTCTCCAACTAATTAATCCAGGATGAATTAATTAATTATTTTTCAAATAGCTGCTAAGACTAGATTCGAATTTTAATTCAAGGACAAATTAAAATTGGAATATATCTTGAAATGCTATCTATAGCAATGTTATTTTTAACATTTCTTGTTGCTATTTTCAACACTCCCTCTCAAAAAGAAAGGGATTATCTACCACCCCGATCCTGTCTCTATGCAACTCGAATTTACACTTTGACAATGCCTTAGTCAAAATGTCTGCATCTTGCTCCTCGGTTGAAATATACTACAACAACATGATCCTCTTCACCACACAGTCTTGAAGATGATGATACCGGATGTCGATGTGCTTGTACTTGTCATGAAATACTAGATTCTCAGAGAGTTTGATACAACTCTGATTATCACAATACATCACAGTTGGATCCATCCTTTGATCAAACAAACCAACTAGGATTTTCCGCATCCAAATGGCCTCACCTGCTACCTAGATTGCAGCCTTGTATTCAACCTCTTCTGAGCTAAGTGCAACTGACCTCTGTTTCCTGCTGTACCAAGAAACTGCAGCTGAACCAAGGTTGAAAATTCTGCCTGACGTTCTCTTCCGATTTGATGGACTCCTGCCCAATCTGCATCTATGAAGCCCTGAAGCTTCACTCCCTCTATCCTTTTATACCATAAGACATACTGAGATGTGCCTTTGAGGTATCTCAACACATGCTTAGTTGCCTTCCAAAATAGCTTGGTAGGTTGAACCATATCTTGACTCAGCTAGTTCACCGTAAAGCACAAATATGGTCATGTGTTCACTAAATACATCAATGAACCCACAAGCTATTGATACACATTAACCACTACTACCTCACCTGAAGTAGCATTCTCCTTCCTCCTAGAGGAGTATGCATGGGTTTGCACTTCTCCATATGGAATCTCCTGAGTATCTCATTGGCATACTTTCCTTGAGACACAAACACTTCCCCATCCTTCTGCCACACTTCCATGCCTAGGAAGTAGTGCATGAGACCCATGTCTTTCATCTCGAACTCTCTTGCAATATCCTCCTTGCAAGACTTGATCAAATGATCATCACCTGTTAATATTAGATCATCAACATAAATAACAATGATCAATGGATTACCTTCTACCATGATGTGGTACAGGTTTGCATCTACTTCACACTTTGTGAAGCCTAACCTAGTGAAGTAGCTGTCGATCCTAGTGTACCAAGCACGAGGTGCTTGCTTCAGCCCATACAAAGCTCTCTTGAGTCTGCACACATGCGACTCATGATCGAAGGTCTCGAATCTTTCTGGCTACTCTATGTACACCTCTTCCTCAATCTTTCCATTGAGGAATGCAGTCTTCACATCCATCTCATGGATCTTCCAACCCATCTGTGCTGATAGTGCCAATATCAATATGATATATGAGTACCTTGCTATAGGAGAAAAAGTCTCATCATAGTCGATCCCCTCGACCTGTGAGAAACCACGGGCAACAAATCTTGCCTTATGTTTCTCCACACTACCATCAACAGCTTGCTTTACCTTGTAAAGCCAACATGAAATCACAACTGACTTGTTCTCCGGTCTTGGAACCACATCCCAAACAATGTTCCGAACTATGGAGTCATACTCCTCCACCATAGCATCAACCCAAACCGGCTGCTATACTGCTTCCTGAAAGGAAGATGGTTCGGTCTCCACACATTCTCCAACAAGGGCCATGTAACTAGTGTACCGCTTAGGTGACCTTCTCTGTTTGCATTGAGAAGATGGTTCTCCCACATTCTCTCTCGCATGCAACAACAATCTATCAGCTTCTCTCATGTGCTTCTGTCCCTCTCTGGAAGACTCTGCTTGAGTGGATGTCTCCACTCCTGGAACCTATGAATGTGGCTGCTCAACATTAATCTGAGGCTCCTCCTCCTTAGGAACCAAAAGTTCTTCCACAACCTGTAATTGGAGCTCCCTCTCAAGGGAAGCTCGCATGACCTTCTTCTCATCAAACTTTAGATCTCTGCATACCACTGTCTTCTGACTAGTAGGCATGTATACCTGATAGTGTGAGGTGTATCAGTGTACCCCACAAGTATCCCCACCTCAACTGTTGGCT
Source organism: Pinus taeda (assembly GCA_000404065.3). Taxonomy (NCBI): domain Eukaryota; kingdom Viridiplantae; phylum Streptophyta; class Pinopsida; order Pinales; family Pinaceae; genus Pinus; species Pinus taeda. The sequence continues at coordinate 4,992 of APFE030879370.1, forward strand.
CAAGTTTCTTTCAGGCATCTTTGGTCACATGGAAAAATACCGATGAGCCAAAGATCTTGAAGTGACTCACATCTAGTCTCTTCCCGAAGAAAGCTTCCTCTAGTGTCTTCATCCCAAGTATGTGATGCAAGCTTCTATTATGCAAATAGACCACTATATTGCATGCCTCAGCCCACAGATGAAGTGTTAGGCCTTGGTCATGCAGCATCGCCTGAGCTGCTCCCATAATCATTCTATTCTTCCTCTCGGCCACCCCATTCTGCTGTGGGTTATGAGGTGTCATCAACTCCCTTTTAATTCCTTCCGCTGCACAGAAGTCCTTAAAATCTTGAGAGACATACTCTCCATCGTTGTCACTTCTCAAGGCCGTGATCTTCTTCCCTGATTCTTTATCAACCAAAGCTTTGAACTCACAAAACTTTGAGAAGGTCCGATCCTTCTTCTGCATGAAATAGATCTAGCACTTACGAGAAAAATCATCAATGAAAATAACATAGTACCTTTGTTTCACGATGGATGCTGTCGAGAATAGTCCACACACATCTGTATGAACTTGCTACAAAATTTCCTTAGCTCAACTGTCTCGATCATGAAAGGAATATTTTGCATACTTACCTAAGGTACAACCTTTGCATGTGTCTACTTGCTCAAGTTTACATTTGGGAAGTTCGGTAGAGATCTGCTGCATGATCTTCAAGGCCCCATGATGTAAGTGGCCCAACCTTCTATGCCATAACTCGCCAATATCTTGGCTTTGCACCAATTCTACTTTGGAGCTTAATGCAACACAGTCATCTACCTCCAGCTTGTATAGATTTTTCACTCGAATCCCAATCCTCTTGGTCTAACCCATGGCAATGTGTCTCAGGAACACCTTTCCTTTACTGAAGACTACATCATAGCCTTTGTCTTCCAGCATTGTGACAGATACCAGGTTCTTCTTCAGTCCAGGCGCATATTTTACATCAGTCAGGGTGAGAGGAGCTCCATGCTCCCTCTGAAACACAACTGTGCCTTCACCTGAAACATGATACTTTCCATCATCGCCCATCTCTATGTGCATCTTGAGGTCTTTATCCTCCAAGGTATTGAATAAACTCTTATTGCTAGTCATGTGGAATGAGGCTCCACTATCCAGGTACTAAACAAAACCCACCACTGATGAAACCATGCATGTGATGAGGGTAAAATCCAATTCGAACTGAGAGGCTAGTGCCTCACTTTCAGATCCCTTTGAGGATCCCTTCTTGTATTTATTCAATGGAAAATTAGTTGCATAATGGCCCACCTCATGACAATTAAAGCATCTCACTTTAGAATTGTCAATCTTATTCCCACCATGAGAAGAACTCGATTTGGAATGGGAAGCATTCCCTTTCCCTTTCCTCACCTTACTGGCTAAGGCTAGATTTTCTTCATCATCATGCTTAGATGAAGAACCATCTATGTTTCTTCTCCTGATCTCCTCCTGCATCAGATCCGACCACAGTCGTTCTCAATCCGACAGTTTCTCTCTTCCATTCACTAAGTCCTGGTAGCTATGCTAGCTCTTAGGAAGATTGAGGAGAGCAAGACTCACCATATCATCATCAGTTGGCATGATTCCTACACTTCCAAGCTCATATCTATAGGTGGTGAGCTTGTTCAGATATGTAGAAACCGTGTCGCCCTTTTCACACTTGATTTTCTGAAGCTTGTTCTTCAGCGCCAACCTCCTCTGGTCACTGTTGTTCTGATATAGGTCCTTCAATGTATTCCACATTGAAAATGGAGTCTCCTTCCCATAGAGACTCGAGACAATATGGTCTCGATCTCCCTCCAGAAGAATCTTCCTCACTCTCGCCACACATTTCTTCCATTCCACCAATTCTTGGGCATTAGCTGTTGTTGGCTTGGGGACTTCTTGATCAATGAAGTCCTTCAAACCATTGTCTTCTAATGCCGCTTCCATGTGATCCTTCCATGCTATGTAATTCGAGTTTCCATCCAGGGTATACTCGAGTCTCAAGCCATTGAATGCCATTGGTGAACTTTGAGATGTGATAAGAAATCAAATTTGTACCTGCAATCAAGAACCTCAAACTTTGAACTTTTCCCTTCATAGTATATTATTCTCTACTTTGATCACCTTTGCTCTAATACCATGGAGAAATTCTCATTGTAGATCACCTGATAATGCAATGTAACTAAGGCAAATTGCTAGATCTACTTCTACAATCAAACTTTGTGGAAGCTTAATAGATTTGAGCAAGATCAATTGGAACACATATAATAGAGAAGAAGAAATCATACACATGAAACATAGAAGAATACTCTAGGGAAAGCCTCAGCTAAAAACCCTGCTATCTGTATTATCATACAAGTGGAAAATATCTCAGGATTACACAAAGCTTTAGCTCTCAAGCTATTCAACTCTCAATACATTCCCTCACTGCTACTCATAGACATAATAGACAACACATATGCCTTTCCCTCTACCCTCTAAGCCTCCTATTTCCTTGCGCAGTTTTCCCTGGGTGCTCCAGATATAACCTTGTGTGACACTAATCTCACACACTGCTCCAACACACTATAAAACTATTCAATCCTTAAGGAATGAATTCCTTCTACATGCAAGAGATTTTCTTATAGGAAAATTCTTGCAACTGATAGTACATTGTCCCTGCCTTTAATCTCAACTGGGTCTTTGTCTGAACTGACATGCATGAGTTATTTATGAGAGAATATTCAGTTATCTGAAGTACACTAGTTTCATGCATGCATGCATGAACTAACTGAACTCACAATTAGTTCCACAAACTGTTTGGAACTAATCTGTTGAGAATGCAACAAGATGATGGAGCTTAGTGGAAAGAAGTCGCCTTCACTAAGTGGGCCCGCAGGCTATTTTTGGCGCATATCTATTTTTAGACATATGGATCATGGTCTATGAGTTGTAGGATGCTATTTGTGGATGATTGGTCAAGTTGGTAAAAATAAATGGACCTCTATTTTTAGACATATGGGTGGAGTCTATTTTTAGACTGCCAGGCTAAAACTAGAACAGTCGAATATTATTAGCTCTTAATAATATTTGGACTATAAACATTATCTTATTCTCTTGGAGCACTTTAGTTCGAGCTACAGATGTGGCACATGCAACTGCCAGAAGGAAATACTTGGTTCCTATGGGTTAACTTGAGCTATTGCATGGAGGATTTCAGTTAGGACTTCAGTGATTGAGTTCTGTGGAGTTGGATCAGGAGTTGATGGAGTTGTGTTCAGTTTGGCTTAGTTGAACTAGTTGTAGTTAGTATAACTGGCAAATAGACTAATGTTGAGTGGTGTGAATTAGTTATTGATTATTAACTCATAAAGCAACTGAAGAATACATCAGTTAACTCAGTGCATGGACAGTTTAGTGGAGACAAGTGTTAGAGGTGAGTGAAAGGGCAAGACAACTGTCAGTTGTGACTATAGTTGTGCATGTGATTTGCACAATTAGTGGGATTGAGTTGCCAATGAGGATTGCATAGTGTCACACAAGGGAAATACGAGTTTGGAGATTCATTCTCGTTGTATTCTCAACAGGTATTGCGCAGTGGAGGCAGGAAAGCAACGAAGGTGATTTGAGGCAGTGATTGATTCAGATCTATGATGTATTGTGTGTAACAGGTGGAGCTAGTATTGTACTGTGTACTGTTACATGATCTCAATCAATATAATATACAGATAGTTGTTGGGGTTTTAGCTTTATGCTTTCCCCGGGTACATACTGTGTTGATATGTGTGATTGATGCTTCAATGTGCGCATGTGTATGTTTCTGAATACTGCTAAATTGATGATCAATGTAGAGGAGGTTATGTATTATGCATGATTTCGCAAATAGTGTATAATCAAGATAATATCTGTGAATAAGTGTCATATTATTCATGAAATTTCTACATAATCTATCTGGACTTAACTCAGTTAACTGAGCTAACTAATTACAACTCAAACACAACTCATCCTTATCTCCTTAATTAAGGATAACTATCTCAATCAAAGGAATAACTGTTGCATGACTCCACAAAGACTTCATGTTTGAATTTATCCAACTAATTAATCTAGGATGAATTAATTAATTATTTTTCAAACAGCTACTAAGACTAAATTCGAATTTTAATTCTCAATTTTAACTCAAGGACAAATTAAAATTGGAATATATTTTGAAATGATATCTATAGCAATGCTATTTTTAGCATTTCTTGTTGCTATTTTCAACAATTTGGCCCTCAAATTCCATCCCTGGCTGGAGGATATATTGTTGAATAGAGTGGTCCATTGGGTGCATGCTGACAAGGGGATGAGGGCAAAGAGGGAACAAATTTGAGCCTTTTGTAGTGCCCTCAGTCCCTTACTGTTGGTTGTGTATATCCTGTGAGTATTGCAATATCATGAGTATATTATTCATACCTTTAGCACTAATTGGCCCCAACACCCAATCTTGAGAACGACGAATAGGACAATAGGAAATAATTGAGGATTTGCTAACAAAGGATCCCAGTTTGGCCCTTTAGGAGTGAACATAAAGAGTGACGAGAGTGTTTTCTAGGAGTGCTAGGAGTGCTAGGACAAGAGTGTGTTGTTGAGGCCTCTGGTCTAAGTTATCACTCTCCTAATTGCAAACGATAGGAGAGTCGCAAGATTTCAAATCTTCAGGAGGCAGCTTCACTTGCAAGGTGAGAGGAAAATTTATAACACTGACTTCAATAACCACAAATGCAAGCCTTGTGTTCTGGATTGACAGGAGATGAAGAATAGAGAGAAGAAATTAACCAAAGTTGACATTTTACCAAATGCCTCGACTCTCCTAGAATAAGAGGAATTCCATTGTTGAATAGATACCAAGCTTCATGAATGTAGATTTTTTGCTTGGTATCTCCCATGCAACATCTGACATTTCTTGTAAAATGAACATTAAATCACCTAGTCTAAGATCCATGGTTTGGCCTTGTTCGAAAGAGGTGAAATTAATCCAAATCTATATGTTCAAATTCACTTGAGGCATGGGACGAGAGAGCTCGTGGCTTGCATGCTTGCTGCCTGCCACCTCTCTAGTGGATATGTTGTCATACCTCTAGGTTTATTTGAGAGAAATGATATGGATATGGGATAAAATTAATCCATAGGGATGAATATTTATTACAATGCTTCTTGACTAGGCACTAAGATTGTCTCGGACTTTGGAAAATAAGAAATATCTCATTCTCATCAATGATGTCAAGGGATAGGTTTCCATCCCATTTTCACATTAATTTTAGCTTGTCTCTTCTCCAATCTGCACACATGATTAACCTGCCTATCTACCTCAACATTTTGAGTCCTTAGGATGTGGAAGAAGATTTTTTTCAAGGTGGTGTCCAAGATAGTCTTGATTTTGTAAAAGAGGAGGTTTAAATTGTTGGTCTTTGGATTAGATCCATTGAGAAAAAATTGAATGATTATGAGAGAGTTCCCTATGAGGGTGATCTTGGAAATGCCTCTTTCCCTAGCTAATATAAGACCTAAAAAGAGCCCATATATCTCTATCATGTTGTTTGTTTCTTTTCCAGGATCCAAGGGGAACTTAATTTCATGTTGCTCATCGGGATCTCGAAGGATCCCTCCCCCTCCTACTGCCCTTAGGTTTCTCTTTAAGGAACCATCAAAGAAGAGAATCCAACTATTATGTGAATCCTTTATTATTCAAAATCAACATCTGAAAGGAAAAGTTTCCAACTTGGTCTTAGAGGACATGGGTGGTGGGGAAGGGTGGTAGAGGAGGGTTGCTCAGAGGGTCAAGTAAGGAGTTTATCCACATTTTCTCTTGAAAATCAAGGGGAAGGTCTTGCTCATGAGAGTTGAGTCTATTATGCTCACGATAAAGTGAAAGGGATTTGAGGGCACAAGCATGAGGAGGAATGAGATAATTCTTAAAGATAACATTTTTGCGAGAAGGCGAGATCTGCTAATATATATGCTCAGGTAAGGAGATCCAAATCCATTTGAAAGAGTGCTTCCCTGTGAAGGACTTTATATTGATTCTACCATTTAGAGAAAAAAAACATTAATTTATGAAGGTAATTGGAGACAATATAATATAGGGCCTGAAGAAATGGACCAAACCTTGGAGGCATAAGTGCATGAGAGGAAGAGATGAGGGGAAGATTATTCATTAAAGTTGCATAATGGGCTATGTGATGGGCCACACATACCTCTTTTTCTGAAGTTATCAGAGGTGAGGCTTTTTTTATGAGAGAGAAACCAACAATAGGAGTTAACCTCAGGGATCACATTATTTATCCATAGATATTTCTATAAGGAAGATTTTGGGGGAATTCGTTATGAGAAGAGAAATTCTTCATACCTTACCTTCATAGAGTACCCATAAGATTTCCATTCCAATTTATCTTTAGCATTCCTGAACCATGGAGAAAAAACTGCCAAGATTTCTTTTGGTTTCTCCAATGACCCCACATAGATCAAGATGGATATTCTCCATCCACCAACCAAACCACAATCTTGAGTCATCCCACTTTGACAACTGACCCAACATGGTGATTCCAATATTAGACAAATGGTGTTGGAGTGGTCTCAAAGCAAGATCTAAGTGGAGGGGCGGATGATTCAGAATTGTATCTATGCAAATGTTGATGCAAGATCCATTTCCAGGGGTCCAGCTTATGTGGTTGTCAATCAAGGATGAAGAGGCTCATATAATATTACATATTGGAGATCAAATCTTGGATCCCAAATTGTTAGCTTCACCAGTCCTATATTTAGTAATAAGAGCGTGAACCCACCATACATCCAGATTGTATCTTAATTGCTAGGCCAAATTTGTGCCCATTTCTTGATTCACCAAAGATGGGTCCCTAATTCCCAGACCCACATGCTCAATGGGTGCACATATAGTAGCCCATTTAACTAAATGAAACTTATTTGTATCATATTTGTGCCCTTCCCAATAAAATTTTGAATAATTTTCCCCAAAGTATTGAGAATATGTTGAGGCACTAAAAGGATTGAGAATTGTTAAATGGGGATTGCAGATAGAAATATTTAATTAGAATAATGTGGCTCACAAGGGTAAGCCATCTGGCTCCCCGAGACTCCAACTTCCCTTTGACGTTTGTTATCACATTGTGTCAAGCCTATGGAGAGTGTGATTTGAGATAAATCAGGATACCCAAGTATTTGAACTCTTGTCAATGCTTGATAACATTGAACCCAAACACCTCCCTAATTTGTGATCTCTTGGATGTAGAGATATTCCAGGTAAATATCTGAGATTTGGTAGAATTCATTGATCCCTTGGAAGCCTCTAAGAAATTTTCTAAAACATCCTTAAATCTCTTAGCAATTTCCACTGAAGCTCCTCCCATAAGGATGATGTCATCCACAAATTGGGCATCATTTTCACTTTTGACATTAGGAGAGAATCCAAGGCCTAGAAGTCTCCCAATATGATGTCTCAAGGCATCAAATCAAGGTATCAACAATGATAATGTAGAGGAAGGGAGAAAGTGGGAAACCTTGGTGATGTCCTCTAGAAGCTTTGAAGAATCTAGTGAATCTACTGTTGACAAGAGGGGCAATCCCGGGCGAGGTGATAGAAAGATAAACCCACTAGATGAAGGCATTGTTCAAGTCAAATATATTCAGAACTTTGAAAATAAAACTGTGTCGAAATCTGTCAAAGGTATTGGAAAGATATAACTTAATAGTCATTCCTTTGTCGCTTCTCAATCTGCTTGAAAGAATGGCTTCTTTGACTAAGATGATGTTATCAAACAAATGCTTTCCCGGATTAAATCCTCTTTGATTTTCAGAAATGATTATTAGGAGAAACTTCTTAAATATTCCATCAATGATTTTGGAAATTCTCTTATACAATACATTACATAAGGAGATTGGTCAAAACTTGGAAAAGGAGGAGGAGTTATATTATTTCAATATGAGGGGTTATATTCTTTCAATATGAGGGATAGGAAAGATGAAATAATTCCTCCTCCTATGCAAATTTATTTTAATGAATCACCAATCACTCAACAAAGGTATTTTATTATTATTTCCCAAAAGTGCCGATCGAAATGCGTTAAGAAACCATCCAGTCCTGGGGCTATGTTTAGATGAAAGGAGAATACTATGTTGTGAATTTCTTATTTTGAAGGGGATTGAGTTAAATAATTTTTTATTTCCTATGAGATCACTGAAGTCAACATATACTCTTAATATTCTTCCAATGGAGGAGGGCTTTCAAAGTATTAGTTGCTAAAGTAGGAAACAAATTCTTCCTTTATCTGTTGGAAGTTCCACCCTATTTCCATTGATGGTAATGGTTTGAATATAATTCTTCCTCTCCCTATTCTTGGCCTACTTATGAAAAAAATTAGTGTTTCGGTCTCCTGCTTGAAGCAAAACACTTCTTGACTTTATCCTCCAATACTCCTCCTCCTCCTTTAACAATGAATGATATTTTTCAAAGGAAAGTCTTTCTTCTAACAACATTTCAGGGTCACCACATTATTATCCAATGAAGAGTGAAGTGAGTTCACAATATGATCCATATTTTGTATGGCTTCTTGCCTGTCACTACGTGTGTATTTTTCCCACAATTTAATGCAGTTCTTTAGCCTTCTATTATTTTGTTCCCATATTTTGATAGGGCTATGATCCACCCATTGAGACCAGGATTGAGATAACAAGGATTGGAAATTCGGGAGCTAAAACCAAATCGGAATACACCTAAAGAGAATGGTGCCATAATTAAGAGGACAGGAGAGGGTTAAGCGAATGGGGTGGTTATTTGAACCATTCCAAGGGAGGAAATCAAAATTAATAGAGAGATTGATTTACGAAAAATCGTCAGAAATAAGAAAATAATCTAGTTTGGCAATGATATGGTCAGGGCCCGATCTTTTCTTATTCCATATGTATTTGAGGTTAGAGGGCTTGGGATCAAATAATTCTGAGTGAGAAATTATATGTTAGGTCCCTATATTACTAATGTATCCCCATTATTGTTATTGTTGTGCCCTTATATTATTATTTTTATGTAGGATCTGATTATATTGTGACCCCTGAGACTCCTATATATACAAAGGAGGTATTTTCATTTGTATCACCCAAGAATTGTTCATTTATGTAATGTAAAGGAGGTTTTCCCCTCGAAGAGGATAATTTTTAAGTCATTGACCTATCTATTTATGAGCTAGTTGCATAACATTATATGCTCCATTAACTCCTAGAATGGGTCCCTGACTAGAAAACCCCCTCTTTTTTCCCAACTGTAAAGAGTGGTGTTGAAATACCCTCCTAAAATGTTGTAGACTCCAAACTCTGAGTCTTTTAGTTCTTGGAGAGAGGCCCAACAATCTTGTTTTTCATGATAATGGATAGGGATGTAGATATTAATGGCAAATCTTACCTAGTTTGAAGACAAGTTGAGGAAAGAAATTATGAGCCAATGATAATGAAAAGAGTTGATAAGGCGAACCTGATTTGGGCCCCAAATCATGCATAAGTCGCCTGACGCACCCCTGGCATTAAAAAATATGATACTAATACTTCCATTCCATATCCGATGATGATGAGCTATTAGATCTTGTTATGGTAATTTAGTTTCTTACAAACAGATGATTGAGGGTTTCTCCTTACAGATCAAAGTCTTGAATTTTATTTTTTATTTTTCACTCCCTAGGATCCTATAATTCCAATATAGAATAATCATAATTTACTTTTAGAGGATGGTGCCCCCTTATTAGGGCCTAGACCAACATTTCTCTTATTCCCTTTATTTCCTAGAATACTTAAGTGGATGATTTTGAGAGTGGCTTGGTGCCCAAGTTCCTTTTCCTTTTTAGTATGATTGATTCTTATCTCCTTGTTGCCCTTCCTGCCCAAACATATTATTCGATGATCCTTTTCTCGTGCTTTTTATGCCTCTAATTTTTCATTTTCTGAGTTTGCAAAGGAATTTCCAATAACTCCTTCTTTTGAGGAATGTAATTTCTCTTCTTCATTCGATGAGTTGTCTTAAGAGGGCATTAGCTCCATGATAGTCTTCCCATCACACACACAAATGTCTAGTTCTTGAGGCATATGTGAGTTACTGATCGAGACTTGTTATAAAAGTATTGGAAGGGGGATTCCCTTTCTTTAATTATAATGTTGAGGACTTCGAACTCATTACTCAAGTCTCCTGGGGTGTTCAATTTTCTTGTTCTTTCTCCGTTATCCTTGGATTTGTTCATGGGGGAGCTAGGGGAGGGCCCATTTTTCTAGGTATGCTAGATCTACTGCTGTGAAATAGGGTTTTAGCACTAAGATCCTCTCTTTCATTTGTCTTTATGCTATTGATCTTTTGACTTGCCTAGATTTTCTTGGTCCTCATATTTTTTAGGGTAGTTCCTAGAAAAGTGGGCGTAATCATGATTGGTCTTGAATATGAAAGGGAGTTGATCATAATATACTTCTTGAATGTGGGACCAACTATATAGGTTGAGATTGATTGCTTCCAGAAGTCCCTTGTCTAGATCAACCTCAACACATATTCTTGCACAATAGAAAAGGCCATCTCAGGGTTCAACATAGTTTATAGATTCTCAAGGGTGCTGCTAATCCTTTTGAAGGTTGCATCATTCCAATAGTGTAAGGGGAGAAATGGCTACTTTACCCAGATCAAGATAGTAGTAGGGACATTGTAGTTTGGGTTAAAGTTAGGGCTCCATTGTCTAGATAAAGTCCTTAATCTCCAATGAAGTATGACTTGCTTTTGAATATCATATATCAATTAGATTTATTTTCAAAGTAAAAGGTGAAGAATCCCTTGATGTAGAAGGAGGAAGTGACCTCCACTTTGATAAGAGGTTTCCAATAGTTCACGATCCATTGATGAATAGTCCTTGGGGAAGGCCAGAGCCCCATGAAATGTCCCACCTAAGCCTGATCTACTAACTAGAGGGTTCTTAGACGAGCTCGAGGGGCATAAATTTCAACCTTGGGGATCTCATCGAGCTTCTTGATGAACCAGGATGCAAAGGTTCTTTGAAATTTTGGGTCGTTAGACTAGAGTTTTAAAAATAGCTATCTCCTGATCTAAAGGGGGAGGGGAGGCCGAGCTAGCGATATTTGACCACTAACCCAAAGACGGTTCCCAAGTAGAGATCTAGAGGATTGGATCCATAAAGTTGTGGCCTGTAGTAGGAGGAAAGTCAGTTGGAAGGGGGGAAGGGTAGGGTGATTTTGTGGAGGGAAAAAGTGCCGAGGGCCGCAGGGCCACTGAGCATGGGAGAAGTCAACAAAGAGGATGCACAAGTTGTAGGTTGCAACGTTATTGGGTATATTAGCTTTAATTAAATGTTTTTATACAATATACTCAATTTAATTTCTATATTTGACAATAATATGAGAAATCTCATTACAAAATAATTAAGTTATTTAAATTTTTTCTTTATTATTTGTAAAATTAAGTGTTTTAAAGTTTAAAATTTTGTTCTATTTATCATTATGTTTTTTGGGGAACTAAATGGATTACACATAGGTTATATTTCTTATTCTTTAAATTCAATAAATTTTACATTTAAATAATTATTAGCACAACCATGTTAGTAAATATGGTTGATATATGTTGATTGATATCATTTTCCTCCTTTTAAATTAATTGTTTTATGGAAAAATATAATCCATATATCACAATTCAATCTGTTTCATATGATTACATGAAAATTCCTTTAATCTATTTTACAATATCTTGTCAACCATTTGTTTTATAAACATACTATCCATATGATATCATTAACTATTTGATGATTTGCATGATAATTCCCTAATTATATTAGGTAAATGTAAAAAGATAAACATAAATTTAAAGACGCAATATAATTAATATTTGAAATTCCTTTAGTTAATATAAAAAACCTATATGAATATTCCAACATCATTCATTTATAACTTTAAAATAAACATTTAAATTAAAAAAAAATTAATCTAGTAACATTCAATAAAAATGACACCTATCAATATAATAATAAAAATAAATATTAAAATTATACTTACTTTTAAAACTATAATATTTAATTTTATATATCTCATTATTATTGTATATTTAACACTTTATTATTATTATTATTCTCCCTAATACAATAATAAGAAATTTAACACCATTATATACTTTTCCAACCACTATCACTAATCTAAGCATGTTAAATAACATTGTAAAAATATATAAATATTATATACACAATATATAAATATTACACACACAATTACTTTTAACTAAAAACAATATTGAATAGTTAGCAACACCTCCTAAACACATGGATTCTAAGGACACAACCTTTGTATAATCATGTCTTATCATTCACATGAATTCTAATTCATATTAATCCAATCTATGCTGCCAAAATCTAAATACTAACATCATAATTATTTAATAAAATTAAACTAATACAATTATTTAATTAAAAATTAATAATACAATTATTTTAATTTAAATTAATAAAAATTATAGATATTTAGAATTATATCTTAAAAATTATAAATAAATATGTATATATTAAAATATTTTGAATATTTAAAATTATACATTAATAATAATATTAATTTATTTAATAAAAATTAATAAAAAACGTTTTTTTATCATATTTTTTGTTGGCAATTTTTTTTCTATTAATTTCATCCAAAAGTTACAATTAAAATTAATAAAATTATAGGTATCTAGATTATATCATCAAAAAAATATAAATAAATATGTATATATTAAAATATTGTGAATATGCAAATTATATATTAATAATAACATTAATTTATTTAATAAAACTATTAAATGTTTATATTATAATTTTTTTTGTTGGTTAAAGTTTTTCAATTAATTTAGTTAAAGGATACAATATGTCTACTCATAATATATTGATTTTCTAGTCTCACTCCTACCAGATTTGTTGGCCAAAAAGGTGACACAAAATCTAATTACAAAGTGCCAAAATTCACTAAGAATCCAAAAACAAAATGACCAAAATGATCAGAAGACGTCTATGATTAAGATACATTCCATCAACATCATCAAATGAAAGGATTTTCCCGTGTAAGGATAACTGATACTTGCCTCAAAGAATTTTTCAACCTGCGGTCTCTATGAACATGAAACTCTAAGTGTGAAATCCTTTCCTCCATGCGGTCCATGCGCTTCGTCAATCTCCGTTGACCCCGCCAAAGTGACACCAAATGGTCCAACATATTCCATTAGTTTTTTTGCAGATTGTTCATGAAGCTTTTATCTTCGGTTCAGTCATCATGATAGTCCTGTTCCAAATGGTCCAAAGGAAGGATGATGCACTGCATTTGGGAGTCTAAAGAGTCGAAAGGGGGAGGAAGATCAGCATGGGCAGGAGAAGGGGCTTTGTTAAAGGCCACTTCTTCCTCTAACTCCATCTCCATTTCGCTTGCACCCCCTTCCATTACAGCTTACCCCTTATGCTCCACTCATTGCCCCCATGGTCCTAAACCCATCCATGCTCTGCCTTGATGCCTAAACATTGTCCACCCGACTCTAAGATGTATTAAATTGCACCCTATCTTTACCACTCTATAGAAGTTTGAAAATACCTCCATTTCTCTAGAACCAACTGTGAAATTGTCCCAACACCAAGCCCAGGCCTCTCGCGAGTGAGGTAGCACCTAGTCGAGGCTACCCTGTCGCTCTGCCAGGGAATTACTACTCAAAAATGCTAGACTACTCCCTTCAACAATGTCTATTCTAGTCGGGTTAGCGAAACACCCCTCAGGGAAGAAAGAGAACAATGCTCAGTGAGAAACAAAAAAACCTGAAATATCTCATGCCAAAAAGAAATACTATAGCCGATGAAATTTAGCTGTGAATTACCACCTGCAACGAAGTCAATCCTCGAAATTAAAGACAAAGCACAACACGTCTGAAGCCTTCCAACCCCTAACTCCAACTTCTAGTCAAGGCCATGTAAGTGCCAGGACAAAATTTTAGAAACCTAATAAGCAGACCATACAATAGAATTCTCACCCCCAACCAGGATGGCCCTAAGAAGGCCACATTGACAGTCAAGGGAGTTTACTAGTATGCCATACAAAGAAAGCTAGAGCTTAGTCTCTACTTCAATTTTCGAACCTTGTGTGCTTTGTTTCTTTATAGGAAGCTTCTACTAACATGAAAAGACCCAACTCTTCGCCTCCCCTAGATCCCAAACTTGACACAATTTAACCCCCATAACACCAGTAGGAAAACTTCACTTTCCATCTGAAATCCCAAGCATAGAGCTCCAGAGCCGAAGAAGCATGCATAGGTTGACAACTTGTACATACTCTTCATAATCACTTATGCTCTCCCAACCACCCATAACCAAGTTTTCACTCAACCAACCAAAACTCACAATCCTACTAATAACACTATTGTCCAAAATCTCGAAGGTTCCGTGCATAATGAGTTTCATGCCACCAACTTGCCACTTATGCCTCCATTCAAGGCTTGAGAGGAAACAATTCCCCTTCCCCATCCTCCTTATGCCCACGCTCTTCCACCCCATCGAGAGAAACATTTATATCATCTTAAATTAATATAAATAACTTATATATATATATATATATATATATATATATATATAATATATATATATTATAATATATTAATATATATTATTATTTTTGAAAATCTAAAAATAAAACTAAAATGTATCCAACTACAAAATCTCTAACATCTATCAATCAAATTAAAATTTATCTATACAAATTGCAAGGATCATTGCTACAAAGTTAACAAATGGAAGGTCTAAAGAAGTGTTTATTATTTCTATACATGTAATGAGTAGTATGATTTTAGTAAGAAATGTCGGGCTTGCATTTAATTATTTTTAAAGCTGTGTATATTTACACCGAAAGGTGTTTTCTCTGTGAGCTTGGGGTGAGCAAACACTGTTCACCCCAGCTAATCACAAGCTTTCATTTTCGTCATCCTCCTTCAAATAAAAAATTGGCTTGTGGCTCAGTCATGAACATTCATCAACATGTGGGCCCAATTGATTCATGAACATATTCAATGCATACGCTAAACATACGCAACATCTACCACTGCATATGGTGAATGAAACATTCGCCACTGCATACCCACCATTACATATGCCGGACATACGCAACATTTGCCATTGCATATGCCAAACATCTGCGACATCCACCACTGCATATACTGAACATCTACAACATCCTCCACTGTATTGTGCACCATTTCTTGGGTGATACTGTTCACATGTACCATATATTTTAGATTGAAAGCTTCAATACATTAGGGAAAAGCTCCAGATTTGCTGCCATTCAATATCTCTTCAAATATGCTTGTCGGTCTCTCAAAATCATTTCAAATGTTTTCCCAAATATCTACTCCCATCCAAAATTTCCATTTGATATTTTTATTTTCCCCTGAGAGGTCAATGACGTCAAGAAAACGACTTGTGTAACAAAAGAAAATGATAGGATCCAGTAATTCACTTCGACAGTTAAGAAAATGATTTTCCCAGTGCAAAACTACTTCCCATCATGAAATAGCTTGTCCACACACCACCAGTAGAAAAATGATGAATTATATCATATTTACGTGCATAAATTGTTTCCCACCATTGATATGAAAACAATAGAATTGGTTAAAATTTTTCAATTAATTTAGTTAAAGGATACAATATGTCTACTCATAATATATTGATTTTCTGGTCTCACTCCTACCAAATTTGTTGGCCAAAAAGGTGACACAAAATCTAATTACAAAGCGCCAAAATTCACTAAGAATCCAAAAACAAAATGACCAAAATGATCAGAAGATGTCTATGATTAAGATGCATCCCATCAACATCATCAAATGAGAGGATTTTCCCGTGTAAGGATAACTGATACTTGCCTCAAAGAATCAGGCGACCTGCGGTCTCTATGAACATGAAACTCTAAGTGTGAAATCCTTTCCTCCATGCGGTCCATGTGCTTCGTCAATCTTCGTTGACCCCGCCAAAGTGACACCAAATGGTCCAACATATTCCATTAGTTTTTTTGTAGATTGTTCATGAAGCTTTTATCTTTGGTTCAGTCATCATGATAGTCCTGTTCCAAACGGTCCAAAAGAAGGATGATGGACTGCATTTGGGAGTCTAAAGAGTCGAAAGGGGGAGGAAGATCAACATGGGCAGGAGAAGGGGCTTTGTTAAAGGCCACCTCTTCCTCTAACTCCACCTCCATTTCGCTTGCACCCCCTTCCATTGCAGCTTACCCCTTATGCTCCACTCATTTCCCCCGCGGTCCTAAACCCATCCATGCTCTGCCTTGATGCCTAAACATTGTCCACCCGACTCTAGGATGTATGAAATTGCACCCTATCTTTACCACTCTATAGAAGTTTGAAAATACCTCCATTTCTCTAGAACTAGTTGTGAAATTGTCCCAACACCTAGCCCAGGCCTCTCGCGAGTGAGGTAGCACCTAGTCGAGGCTACCTTGTCGCTCTGTCATGGAATTACTACTCGAAAATGCTAGACTGCTCCCTTCAACAATGTCTATTCTAGTCGGGTTAGAGACACACCCCTCAGGGAAGAAAGAGAACAATGTTCAGTGAGAAACAAAAAAACCTGAAATATCTCATGCCAAAAAGAAATACTATAGCCGATGAAATTTAGTTGTGAATTACCACCTGCAACGAAGTCAATCCTCGATTATTAATTATAAGCTATGTTTTTTAATCAATTATTAATAAGATGTCTATATTATAACATCATAATAAAACACTGTACTATCGTATAGTATATTTAACAAATATTAAATATTAATACAATTTACCCAAAAAAAAATAAAAAAATAATTTTAATAATAAAAAATTAATAATAATAATAATAATAACATTTACCATTATATTAATAATAATTTATTATATTAAAATTATAGAGAACTAACTAGTTAAAATAGGTTAATAATAATTCTAAATTTTAATAAAAATAAATAAATAAATTGTACTGAGATTCATATATAATAATAATAATAGAGAATTGTAGAATTGAGGCTTCTGTGATCCATCATATTTATAAGAAGAACTTCGGCGTAAATCACATGAAAAAGACCTTTGTCGACGGTTTTCGAACAACTAAGTGTGGTTCATCGTGAGGACAAGTTGACAAAGGTCTTTTTCATGTGTTTACGCCGAAGCTCTTCTTATAAATAATAGAGAACTAACTAATAAAATAAGTTAATAATAATTCTAAATTATAATAATCAAAAAAAAAAATTGTACTAACATAAATGTTATATATTAATAAATAATAAATTTTATTTCAATTTTTAGGATTAGTATTATTAATAATATTAATAATATTAATACTAATTATTATTAATAATTATTATATGATATAATAACAAATTATTTTTATTTTTATTATTATTATTAATATTAATAATTATTTATATTTTAATATATATATATATAATAATAATAATAATAATAATATAGCCGACCTCTCATCAATAATTAATATTAATAATAATACCCTAAAATGATAGCTGACCTTCATCTTAATTTAATTTCCTCATTACTATATATTCTCTATAATCAGCTCTTCTTCTATCCAACATTCAAATGGTCCTGATGATGGATCCCGGTTGGGATTCGAAACATTGGCATAAAATGGTTCTTACTGTGGATTCTTCGGTAAACAAATCAGATATGAAAACAATAGAATTGACTATTTGCACAATTTTACCAAATATTAACTAAGGTTTCTTTTAAGTGGATACATGAGAGAAAATTGGTTTTTAAGCGCCTTAAACATAAACTTGAAATCTAAAATTAAGCATGAACAATAGAGAATAAGAAGAAGACACAAAAAACTTGATGGTGGAGTTTTCCCCTTCTGGACTACATCTTTGGGTCCACTTCCAATGGGCGTTTGCTGTATTGAAAATACTCAAAAAGTCTCTTTACATCAAAATTCACCATTATGGACTTTGCACACAGGAATCAATGGCTACTGTCAGAAGATAGGCCTTGACCTCAGCTTCCCAACACAACTTATAGATTTCAAAAAGGCCCAATATTTGCCAAATTATGGCTCCAAGGGCACATTACAGGCTCTGATAAAACAATGTTCACAACTTCACAATACAACTCCTCTGCCAAGGGTGCATTGGTTAATCCTTTTATAATACCCGTGGGAGGTCTCGAGGTCAAACCCATAGGCCTACAAGGATTAGATTTGAAACTTTAGTAATATGTTACGACCCATTGTATTAACATAACAATAATACCAATCACGTGGTATAAGGTTGGTAGTTTGGCGCACTGACATGTTATATTTAACATATAGTTTTTAACCAACGTATCGACGATGATACATTTGAATCCCCGTGGATAACAATAATACCAATCACATGGTCTAAGGTTGGTAGTTTGGCGCACCGACATGTTATATTTAACATATAGTTTTTAACCAACGTATTAACTGTGATACTTTTGAATCCCCATGGAAGATTTTATTGGCACCAAATGTTTTATATAGTATATGGTTGAACCATAGTCCGATGGTGGAAACAATATATTGCATATTCAAACTTTGGTTATAACATGCATTAACTTAGAATATGGTTGATGCTCCACGGGCCATTTGTGGAGGACTGATAGTTGTTTGGTATGCCGATAAACATAAACGTTGGGTTTGGCAAGGCCGTCAGATGTGGTGGGCTCTGCCAACCCTTTCCCCATAGCACCTTATCAATGAGCTTCAATACAACTTTTGCACCATGGTTTAATAAAGCAAATCCGTGGACTATTGGTAAGATTTTGTGGTGTTGGATCAGAGGTTGCGGGTTCGATCCACACCTCCTCCTCTTCTTGGTTTGACTTGACTGCCACATGTTATGCTTCTTGACTTCCACATGCCTTGTTACTTGACTACCAAATGTCTTGTTCTAACACTGTCACTTTGCCTGCTCTGGCCCTTTTTTTCCCTGTTTGGGAAAAACTTCAAAATGCATTTTCTCCCTCATACGGAGGCCATATTGAAAACCAAATATACCACTGGAATCAACACGATGAGCACTTCAACTTGGCACTAGTTTCATGAGAATATGTTACTTTTTAATTTTGAGCATTTTGACGATCCTCCTAAATCATTCATCTCCACTAGAAGCTTTTGGACCACCAAAAGTTTCGTTTTAAGCATATATGAGGTGAGGATACAACTCCCTCACCATTTATATCTCCATCAACCTTGCTTTACTTGGATTCATGCCTTTGAGTCTCACTTGAAGATACTCTACATCTCCTTGCCTGGAAGTGCGAACCTTTCTATCTAAGATGGTATCTCCCTGTAACTCAGTCATACATTCAGGTGAAAATCATCTACAGTTGGAATTTGAGCATTTTCCTCTTGATCCATGATCATAGGAGGTTCATAAAACTTCAAATTTTCAACATTTACAACTGAATATATGTGCATGTATGGAGGCAAATTCAACTGGAATGCATTGTGCCCAATATTTTCAACAATTCTAAAAAGACCAACCTTATAGGTTTCAACTTTTTACCTTCACCTTTCATCCTTTATTTGCTAATGTATAGCCATACTTGATCACCAACCTGAGAGTGATGATCCGTCCGATGCTTGTCATGACGCATTTTGTATTTGGCATGACTTTTCTCCAATTGATCCTGCATTGCTTCATGAATCTTTTGGATTCTTTGAATGAAATTGATTTCTTTGTCAGCATCTCCATGTCCATCCTCCTTAGATTGTTCACCAAACATGAAGTCCATTGGTGATTTTGGAAGGTACCCAAAACATATTTCAAAAGGAGATCTTCCAGGAGAAGAACCTACACCAAAATGCCCTAAAACACGAGAACAATGTGCTTCCCTGATCACATGCACTCTTTCTCCTTGTGGTATGCTCAACTTGCCAATATGGTACAATAACCTGTCATGAATATGATACTTCACTTCTTCCACCTAAGCACCATGAGTTAGTGATTCATAAACATCTTTGAAATCAATATCTTTAGCATAATGTTCTATGTAACTTTCATGTTCTAAAGAACTATTTTGCAGAATAATTGAAGCATTGAAAGAAGGTCTTGATAACATATTAACTACTTTATTGGTGGTACCTTTCTTATATTTGATTTCTAAATGAAATTGCTGCAAAAACTCCTTCCATCTATAATGTCAAGACTGTTGCAACTTAGTTTGAAATTGAGGTACTGAAGTGGTTGATGATATGTATGAATCACTTTTTCTTTGCCCATTAAATAATGTTTCCATTTTTTTAACACTTTCCACTAATGCATACAATTATTTATCATAAGTTGGAAAGTTATCAACTTCTTTAGAAAATATTTCTGAATGAAAACAAATAGGCTTTCCTTTTTGCAATAACACTGTACCCATTGGATACTCACTAGCATCAGTTTCTATTTCAAATGTCTATTGAAGGTCTGGTAAGGCCAAGATTGGAGCTATAACAATTTTCTGCTTTAAAGTATCAAATTATTTTTGTTGTTTTCCTCCACACTGAAAGGAGACTTTAGAACTTGTTAAACCGTGAAGTGGTGTGCAATAAAAGGGAAATGAGAAATAAACTTCCTCCAATACTGAACTGCACCCAAGAAACTTCTAACTTCCGTCACACTTTGAGGTCTTGGCTACTTAACAATTACATCAATTTTAGCTAGATCTATTTTTAGTTGACCTCCTCCAATTATGTAACCAAGATATATTAAAGAAATTTTTCCAAATTCACATTTAGAGGGTTTGAGATACAATTTTTCTTTTTGCAACACATCAAAAACTTATTTAACATGCTTTGCATATTCTTCCCAACTTGAACTGAAAATAAGAATATCATCCAGATAGACTATGACAAACGTATCAATAAAATGATGAAAAAAATCATTCATCACTCTCATAAAAGTTGTTTGAGCATTGCATAAACCAAATGACATAACCAACCATTCATAAAGCCACTGTTTAGTCTTAGATGCAATTTTCCATATATCATTCTCTGCAATACAAATATGATGATAACCACTTCTTAAGTCAAGTTTTGTAAAGTAAACAACATTCTTTAATTGATCAAGAAAATCATCGATTCTAGGAAGATGATACCTATTCTTAATGGTGATTTTATTTAAGGCTCTAAAATCAACACACATTCTCCAAGTTCCGTTTTTCTTTGGGATTAATATGATCGGTGATCCACATGGAGAAGAACTAGGTCGAATGAAGCCTTTATCAACCAATTCCTAAATTTGTTTCTTAATCTCTTCATTCTCTATGACTGACATTTGATACATGCTAACATTCGGGAAAGGGGCATCAGGTTGTAATTGAATCTCATGTTGTATTTCTTGTTTTGGAGGTAAACGTTTTGGTTCTTTAAACAATCCTTTATAAGAATCTACTATTTCAACCAATTTGTCCTTAAACTAAGAATCACCCTTGAAAAGCATCATACTTATCTTTAGGTTGTTCTTTAACAATCATGAGAATAAAATTTTTACTTGAATTTATTAGCCTTTTCATTTGAATAACATTGATTAAATCCAAGTTTGTCTTAATTCTGTGTGCCCTCACAATGTATTCAATTCCATCTTTAAAGCGCTGATACTTATTCTCCTTTCTAGGAAATATGGCATCTTGATCATAAGATACGGAATACCCAACACAACTCCACATATATCCAAAGGAATCACATCTAGCTCAACTTCATCAACAAAATTAGTTGTAATTACAAATCTTAATCGACATTGCTTTGTGACTTGCATCTCAGTATTTTCTTTCAACCATCCTAAAGGGTATGGTTTTGAATGATTCTTAGTTTCCAATCCCAATTTCCTTAATAGTTCCTCAGAAATTTGATTTGCTTGTGATCCACTATCGAATAATGTGTCTCTGTTAGTGTGATTGGATATGATTCTCATGTGAAACAATTCAACCCTCTTCTCTTCTTCAATCACACTATTAGTTTTTGAAGAAGATACAGAAGAAGTAGAACTAGAGCTAGTTTCAGAAGGAATACCTGTGAGACCCATAGCGGTAATCTTAATTTCATCATTGGAGTTGGATCCCAAATCTTGTTGGACTGCAACATTAACTTTCATCTCACCCTTATTCTTAAGGAACTTCTTTGGTTTAAGTTCAGGATGAAGCTTCCAACATTTGGAGTCATGTCTAACCCTCTGACAATGAGTACACGTAGGCCTTTCTCCTTCTTTCTTAGCTTTTGTTGATTTCTTCCCTTTCAACTTACTCTTTCCTTTGACTTCTTTGGAATCTTTGTTCTCTGAATGCTTGAATGGTTTCTTTGAAAAGTTTGATTGAAAAGGTTTGCCACTTGATTCAATATGAATGGCTTGTACGCACACTTCATCAAAGTTAGTTGGATTAAACATAAGCAAAGTATGTCGCAAATAAGAATGCACACTTCCAATATACTTCAACAAAGTTTCCCGTGTACCTAATGGAACATTAAGTGCTAATGCCTTTTTCCTGAATTCCTTTGTGAACTCTTGCACACTTTGTTCTTTACCTTGCCTTAAATGTTGCCAATCCATTACAACATGTTGCATATATCCTAAAGGATATAATTTCTTTCTAAGAGCTTTAACAAACTTAGACCATGAAGAGATAGTTTTACCTTTTTTCTTCAAATCTGATTGAGTTTTACTTTCCCACCAAATCAAAGCTATTTCTCCCATTCTAAGTGTAGATAACTGAATTTTTGTAGATTCATAAACAACATTTTGAATTCTACAATACACCTCAAGTTTCTTTATCCAGTTAGCTAAATTTTTAGGATTCATTTCACCATCATATATGGGCAATTCAAACTTAACATGATATTTCTTTCACTTCTTTTGTGAGTCTAAATATGAACATGAATGATAAGAGAATAAAGAAGAAGAAGATGAAGATGGAGGAGAAGGAGGTTCATTACCATCATATTTTTCCTTGCCCTTTTTCTCTTTCATTCCTTTAGAAGATGAAGTTACACATAGTCTTCTTATCTTCATAAAGCTTTGCAATCATCCTTTTCATATTAAAGAACATTTGTTGATATTGCTCCTCTCTAATGACCTTTGTTTCATGAGCTTCTCCTTCATTTGTCTCTCCCATCTTCAACTTTTAAGAGACTTTCCTCTTTCCAACCTCTGGATTTACCTTCTCAAGTTTCCTTTCTCTACATTGTTACGTGGATCTAGTCAACATTCGCATTGGAAAATATCATGATTATACATGATCAACCTTGCTCTGATACCAAGATATAACGTCGTTTTTTTCTGATACCAAAACAACATAATTGACTATTTGCACACTTTCACCAAATATTAACTAAGGTTGTTTTTAAGTGGATAAATGAGATAAAATTGGTTTTTAAGTGCCGTAAACATAAAATTGATATTTGAAATTGAGCATGAAAAACATAGAATAAGAAGAAAACAGAAAAACATTAATGACAAAGTTCGTCCCTCCTGAACTACATCTCCGGGCCCGCTTCCAATAGGCGTCTGTTGTATTGAAAATGCTAAAAAAGTCTCCTTACATCAAAATTCACCATTATGGACTATGCACATAGTTATAAATGGCTGATGTTAGAAGATAGGCCTTGATCTCATCTTCTCAATGCAACTTATAGATTTCAAAAAAGGCCCAATATTGGTTAAGTTATGCATCTAAAGACATATTATAGGCACTGATAAAATAACATTCACAGCTTAGTGATATATCTCCTTTGCCAAGGATGCACTGGTTATATCTCTTATAATACCAACGGGAGGTCCTGGGATCAAACCCGCGGGGCTCCCGCGATAAGATTTGAAAATTTAGTAATATGTTACAACTTATTCTATTAACATAGAAATAATACCAATCACATGGTCTAAGGTTGGTATTTCAATGCACCAACATGTTATATTTAACATATAGTTTTTAACCAACGTATTGGCGATGATACATTTGAATCCCCATGGCACATTTGATTGGCACCGAAGGTTTTACATAGTAGATGGTTGAACCTTAGTTCGACGGTGGCAACGATATATTGCATATTCAAAATTTGGTTATAACATGCATTAACTTTAGAATATGGTTGATGCTTTGCGCGCCATTTGTGGAGGACCAATAGTTGTTTGGTATTTCGATAAACATAAATGTTGGGTTTGGTGGGGCAGCCAAATGTGGTAGGCTCTGCCAAACCTTTCCCCATAACACCATATCAATTAGCTTAAATACAACCTTTGCACAATGATTTAATAAATCCAATCCGTGGATTATTGGTAATATTTTGTGGTGTTGGATCGGAGGTCCCAGGCTCAACCAACACCTCCAACACCTCCTCCTCTCCGTATATTGACTTGAGACTTGACTGCAACATGTCATGCTGCTTGACTGCCATGTGCCCTACTACTTGACTATCACCTGTCTTGTTCTAGGACTGTCTTTGCCTGTTTTGGAAAAGCTTTAGAATGCGTTTTCTTCCTCATATGAAGGTCATTTTGAAAACCGAATATATCAACTACTTGACTATCACTTGTCTTGTTCTAGGACTGTCATGACTGCCATGTGCCCTACTACTTGACTATCACTTGTCTTGTTCTGGGACTGTCTTTGCCTGTTTTGGAAAAGCTTTAGAATGCGTGTTCTTCCTCATATGAAGGTAATTTTGAAAACCAAATATACCAACTACTTGACTATCACTTGTCTTGTTCTAGAACTGTCACATGGCTTAGGCCTCTTTTTTTTTTTTTTTTCTCTATTTTGGAAAAGCTTTAGAATGCATTTTGCCTGTTTTGGAAAAGCTTTAGAATGCGTTTTCTTCCTCATACGAAGGCTATTTTGTAAACCAAATATACCACGAGAATCAACGCGGAATGTGTTTTCCCCCTCATATGAAGACCATTTTGAAAACCGAATATACCACCAGAATCAACACGACGAGATCTTCGACTTGGCGCTATTTTTATGAACATATGAAACTTTTTAATTTTGAACATTTTGAGGATCCTCTTGGATCAATCATGAAATAGCCTATTCACACACTACCAGTAGAACAATGAATGAATTAAATAATAAATCAATGCGGAATGCATTTCTCCCTCATACAAAGACCATTTTGAAAACCGAATATACCACGAGAATCAACACGACGAGATCTTCGACGCTATTTTTATGAACATATGAAACTTTTTAATTTTGAACATTTTGAGGATCCTCTTGGATCAGTCATGAAATAGCCTATTCATATACTACCAGTAGAACAATAAATAAATTAAATAATAAATCAATGGGGAATGTGTTTTCTCCATCATATGAAGACCATTTTGAAAAGCAAATATACCACCAGAATCAACACGATGAAATCTTCAACTTGGCGCTATTTTTATGAACATATGAAACTTTTTAATTTTGAACATTTTGAGGATCCTCTTGAATCAGTCATGAAATAGCCTATTCACACACTACCAATAAAACAATGAATGAATTAAATAATATTTTTGTATAAAAACTATTACCCGTAATGAAATAGGTTGTCCACACACCACCAGTAGAACACTGAATGAATTAAATCATATTCCGCACAAGCAGCGAACATTGAATAACAATTCAGAGCCAAGTTATATTGATGGCTGAACTACAACTTCTTGCACTCAACAACATGAATTAAATATGTTGGTAATGTTGATCAACAATTAAAATTAATTATACAATTCCAATTAATTATGCGGGCAATGTTGATCGAATGACTTATGAGAGCGGGAGTTGGTGGACATTGCAGGTATTTGGAAGGTGTGCCACTCTCTCCACCACCGCCTCTGGTTCCCAGGAGGATGCACCATTAATCAATGGTATCTTTGTCGTGTAAGCCATGGACGTGAAGAGGGGGAGGCACTGACGATGAGGAGAACGACACACCTTTCGAGCTTTCAGTACGCATCTCCAAAACTATGTTGACACTGAAACAAATGAAGTTGAAGCACCTTATAATTGCTTGAAAGCTTGAACTATTTTTTTGTTGAAATTTCTAGGTTTGTTTCTTCTTCTACAGATTTCTGGATAATACTGCTGGATAATACTGTTGTTACTGTTTTCTAGTGAGCCATCACCATTGCTTGGGTTGATTTCTGAATATTTTATCTTGAACAAACCTGAAAATTTGCGCCTCAATCAAATTGGTGATAACTTCTTGGGTATTGCGTGAAAGACTTTTCTCATGTGGTGGAGGACTCTTGGAAATAGGAAAATCTCTGCTACACTTTGCTCAACTGCTCATGAAATACGAAAATGAATTCACAATAACGTGTTGAAAAATTGGTTCTGATGCAAAATATGCTTCCCTGCAACACAATGACTTGCATTAGCCATTGTTACTTTTGAAATATCCAGAGGAAAACGAAAAACGGGTGAATTTTTCATACCTATGTTGAGAGAAGCGAATCTTCATCCTTTCCATGTCGGATTTGAACAAGTTTTTGTGCCAGAGAAGAAAATGAATGTGTCACCATAACGCAACACGAAGAAAATGAAGAGAGCAAAAAATATGTTCCATGCAGTGCCTCACTGTCCACGTCCCAACCCAAATAACACCCGGCCACTGTTTCCATTGGTCGCGTCTTTGAAAGAGAGAAATTCCTGTGCCTAATCTCATCTTACATTCTCTAGATTTTACCTTTACAAGTGGATGTTAAGCGTGGAAAGTGAAGCAATAATATTATATATGTGGTATTTTAGACAAATGTTAATATAAATTTGTTAAATTTAATAAATATTTTAATATATATATAAAAATGAAATAATTTTATAATATTTTACTTTCATTTAAATTTGAAGTATCAAAATGATATGTTATAATGACAAAATTTTTTATTTATTTATTTTAATTGTAATTTTTCATTATTAAATAATTTTATAGAGCATTTGATGTAAGTTTTTATTCTTATATTTAATTAATTTTTTTATATTTATGGGTTTCATTTAACTATTACTAAATCTCTAGTCATTTTATCTTGGATGGTAAAAATATAAATAATATAAATTTAAGTTATAAATTAATGTTTATTAAAAATGCTAGTTGTATAAATTTATGTGATTTTGTTTTTTTTATTATATAAAATTAATAATTAGTTAAATGTGAATTTTATTTTAATCTACAACCAAAATGAAGTAATGTATGATTTTTCCGTACTTGTGGAATTGACAATGATCTTTCAAAATTTAAAAACTAAATAAATACTTAATTAATAAAAAAACAAAAATTCAAAATAACTAAATTACATATTTACAAATAAAAAAAATAAAAATAAAATGATGATGATGATTAACGTCCACTAAGACCAATATGTACTTGTTGTAGAAATTGTGAATAATATAACACTTATTCACAAAGATTATCCTGATTATACACTATTTGAGGAATGTATGCATAATACATAGCCTCCTCTACTATTGATCATCAATTTTGCGGAATTAAGAAACAATCGCATGCGCACATTGAAACATCAATCACACATATCAACACAGTATATCACGGGGAAAGCATACAGCTAAAAACCCCCAACTATTTGTATATTATATTGATTGAGAACATGTAACAATGCATAGTACAATACTCCTCACAAGTACTCAGTACTATCTCCACCTGTTACACACAAACTAGCTCAGATCTGAATCATTCACAGGTTCAAATCTCCTCCGCTGCTTGCCTGCCTCCACTGCGCAATACCTATTGAGAATAGATGAGAATCGCTGATCCAAACTCGAATTTCCTTTGTGTTGCACTACACAATCCTCATTGGCAATCTCAATCCACTGATTGTGCAAATCTCATGCACAACTATAGTCACAACTGACAGCTGTCTTGCCCTTTCACTCACCTCTAACACTTGTCTCAACTGAACTGTCCATGCACTGAGTTAACTAATGTATTCTTTAGTTGATTTATGAGTTAATAATTAGTGAATTAATTAATAAATAATTCACACCACTCATCACTAGTGTATTTGT
>APFE030879371.1:4887-21759 GCA_000404065.3 Pinus taeda
TTTTCCATCCTCTGAATCCACTGCTTCCTTCACAGTTCTGGGATCATCATCAGTAACAGACAAAGCAAAATTTGAATAGAAAGCAGATGGACTATACCTTTCTGGATGCCTTCTTTCTCGAACTGATCTTCTAACAGCCAGAGTTTGTGGCTCTTCATCTGCTAATTCCTCCTCTACTATAGAGTCTGATTCTTCCTCCTTTAGTTCGAACTCTATCTTCACAGGTTCCTTTGGTTGGACTTCATGTTTGATAACATCTTTCACCTCTCTGAACACCACATCTCAATTGTACACAACCTTCCCTGTGACTGGGTTCCAAATCTTATAACCTTTTAAACCATCCTTATACCCAATAAAGATGCACTTTTCAAATTTACTATGCAACTTGGTTCGTTTCTCCTTTGGAACATGTACATATGCATTACATCCAAATACCCTCAGATGTGAAAGAGAGGGTTTCTTACCAGTCCATACTTCTTGTGGAGTCTTATCCTCCAACGTTGATGAAGGTGACCTATTGACCAGGTAACATGCAGTATACACTGCCTCTGCCCAGAATTCTTGTCCTAACCTGGCACCACTGAGCATGCTTCTTGCCCTTTCCATCAATGTCTTGTTCATTCTTTCTGTGAATATATTTTGCTGAGGTGTATATGGAGTAGTCTTCTGCCATCCTATACCGCACTTCTTACGGAATTATTCAAATTCCTTGTTGCAGAATTCTCCACCATTATCTGTCCTCAGCACCTTTATCTTCTTCTCTGTTTGATTTTCCACCAAAGCCTTAAATTCTTTAAACCTATGAAAGACTTCATATTTCATCTTAAGGAAATATATCCATGTATTACTTGAGAAGTCATCTATAAATGATACATAGTACACAAACTTACCCAGTGATGGAACCTTCATAGGTCCAAATAGATCACTGTGCACAAGCTCTAATATCTGTTTCATCCTGTTACCACCAGAGGGGAAACTCACCCGATTCTGCTTCTCATATACACAATTTTCATAGAAATCAAAATCCAGAGAGATATTACTCATACCTTCTACCATACCTTTACCATGAAGTATTTGAAGGCCCTTATCTCCAATATGTCCAAACCTTTGATGCCACAACATGGTCTTCTCTCCAGAGACCACTAGATTTTCTGCTCCATTTTCAGGAACCATAGAACTATTGCACCCGTCAACAACAGTGCTACTTGCAGCTTGTACAGAGTTCCGATCCGAACTCCCTGCATCAATACTAGTGCTCCTCGAAACCATCTTGCAGGTATCCTTCTCGAACACTGTCTTTACACCTGCATCATCCAACTTGCTTACAGAAATCATATTTCTGCCCAACGCAGGAATATGCAGAACACCCGGAAGGGTTCTAACCCTTCCACCTTGCAACTTCAACTTTAATTTTCCGCGACCAATGATTCTAGCCTTCCTATCATCTCCTAAGAAGACATCTCCACCATCGTATTTCTCATACTCGCAGAACCACTCTCTATGGGGAGTGAAGTGAAAGGATGCACCTGAGTCAATCAACCATGCCTCATGATCTACATGTGTACTTGAAGAAGCCAAGTACACATCCCCACCTTCATCTAAGGTGGTTTTCACCTCTGCAGAAGGAGCATTATCAGATCCCTTTCCTTTATCAGGAGCTTTAGATTTACACTCCCTTCTAAAGTGCCCTTCCTTTCCGCATTTCTAGCATACCACCTTTGTAGGTTTTCCTGGAGATTTAGATCTCCCTCTAGATTTAGATCTCCCAGTCGATGACTTATTTTTGTTTCTGTTCTGGGACCATCCTCGTACATACAAGGCATCACCATTCTGGTTGTCCATATTTTTCCGTCTCATCTCCTTCGTCAGCAAGGTTGAGACTATTTCATCAAACTGCAAAGTAGTTGCATTGCTACCTATTGCAATAACCAGACTATCCCACGAATCTGGTAGAGAACACAACATGCTGATGCACTTATCTTCAGCTGAAATTTTAATATCAACAGATGATAACTGACTTACCACAGTGTTAAACACATTCAGATGCTCTGTCACTGAGTCTCCATCTTTCATCCTCAGGTTATACAGTTTTTTCCGCAGGAATAGTTTATTCACCAGAGACTTAGATTGGTACAAAGTCCCTAACTTGTCCCAGAGAGCCTTTGTCGTAGCTTCCCCTGATACATTCAGCAATACTGAATCTGAGACACACAATCGTATTGTGCTATTTGCCTTCCGATCCAACTTCTTCCATTCTTCATCGGTCACTCCCGTTGGTTTAGTACCGGATCTACTGCGATCCACTGATCTTTATCCACCAACAGATCCTCCATCTTGAGTTTCCACAACTCAAAACTCTGACCATTGAACTTCTCAATCTCTATCTCTCCGTTGCTCGCCATCTTCTTTCACTAGCAGAATCTATCTCACAGATCTCCCATTGAACAGGGTCTACCGCAGGCCCGAGCGAAACCCCTCAGCAACAAAGGCGTCCCCTTGAAGCCAAAATAGCTTTGATACCAAATGTAGGTTTTAACCTCGTACATAGGTTACACGCATACGAATTCTAAATCACATGAAAAATAAAAATGTGAGAGCATAACACATAAAACACATATACACAGAGATTTCCCACTGGATCCCAAAACTGGGACTACCAGCTTGATTTTTGATTATGTTCATTTCAATGTTATAATACATATTTATACATGCCGAAGCATCCAATACCATGGACCGAAAAACCGTCATGTCCAAAACCATGGATTGAAAACCATCGCGTCCAAAAGACATGTGCGAAAATCATGCACAAAACCATAGGTGGGTCCGCCCAACCTAACATAGGGTTCAAAACCAAAATTTTCCGGGGCGTTGCCCCGGACCCCATAAAGTGGGGTTACGGGTACCCCTCAAACCACCTGTTAGCTATGTGGAAAGAATATAACACAACCCAACAGAAATGAGGGGTATTCCCTGTTAAGAGAGGTAATGATATGGTTACATACATAAGGCTTATCCTTCTTATATCAAATTGCAATGGAAGATCAGTCGAAGATATCGAAACAGGGATGGAAATCAACAAAGGAATTGCAAATGGAACAACAATGGAAAGAGGAATGGAAGAATTATATTAGAGAACTCCAGAGAATAAATGTTTGTTTAAGAGATCTCTCGGATGTGATGAGATGGGTCCATGCTCCTACAACAAAATACTCTCCAAAGTTTTTATACTACTTCCTCATGGTAAAAAGGGCATGGGGAGCACCGGAATGGTGGTTTAAACCTCTCTGGAAATTAAAAAGTATTGCAAAATCAAGAATTTTTTTCTTGTGTATCTTAAGAAACAAAATTCCTACATGGAATAACCTATAGAAAAGAAATAAGATGGGTCCAGGGTGGTGCCCTCTACACAAAAGAGATAAGGAATCATTCCAACACCTTTTTCAAAATTTTCCTTCAAGCATTAAGACTTGGGAAGAAACCTTGAGACTCTTGGGTAAGACTCAATCTTGGAGTCAAGAAAATATTTGTGATTCCTGACAAAGATGGTGGAATGAGGCTCGGGAGGAAAATATGAAAAACCTCCCCTTAATAATCTCAAGGGGCATTTGGCTGGCTCGGAATAGGAGCATCTTTAAGAATTTGGTCTCTGCTCATGTTCCTATTGTTGTAGAAAGTGCCTCAATTTATGCTCTTATCCCCTTACCAAATCTTGTTAATATTTCTAGGTGACCAAGAGAAGAATAGATCAGGGGTGATATCCCATGTGCCTATTTTGATGGTGCGTCTAATCCAGAGGAAATCTGCGGTGCATGCCTTGTCATTCATATGAATAACCAAAATAGTTTAAAAGCTTCATTGGGCCTTGTCCCAGGATAAAATAATTTTGTTGAGCATCAATCCTTTAAACTATTACTTTGTTGCCTTACTCACATGAGGATGGGATTGGTTCGGATTTTTAGAGACTCACATAATGTTGTTAAATGGTTTAATGAAGAACAAATATGTCAAAATTATATTTTGATTCCATTACTAGAAGAAATCTTACATTTGAAACATCATTTGGACTTTATAACTGTTTATCACAATTATAGGGAGACAAATTAAGAAGAAAACCTCCTTTCTAAGGAGGGTCTGCAATAGGCTATGGGTAACCATTACATAACAAAAGTAGATAAGGATAGGATCCATGTCTTCGATCAATAGCCTTTCTTCTACTTATTGAAAGGGGAATCCCATTACAAAATGCTTTTTCTCTACACAAGATATCATTTTTTATACTTTCTTGATATTATTTAGTTTATAGGTGACATAAACATCATAAATACCTATAACATCAGTTTTTTAATTTTGAACAATTTCTATGTTCTTCTTTGGGTTATTTTCCTCACTAATGGGTAGGCCCAAGAACTGGATCTACCTCTTTTTGTTTTTTTTGGGTTTGAGTAGTACATAGTTCTACGAAAAATCCATAGATGGCTTATGCTATGTTTAACTTATCAGAATATAGTATTTTGAATGCTTAAATGTATCTGCCAATGTAATTTTTTATTTCCTTAATAGAAAGTTTGATTTTTTCCTTGGAAACAAAAGGGTCTAGATCCTTCATTTGTGGTGTTTTTTTAGGATCATGGACATGCGTGGTTGGGGTCATATAGTGGATTTCCTTGTAACTGAATTGGTATAAAATTAATTTGGATGGCCAATATCAACAAAAATTGTTTTAATTTGGTTCAAATAGGTTCATTTCGAGCTAGACCGACTTACGATAAGTATCATAATATTGAAAAATATGTATTGTTTTAAGGAGGGCTTTAAACACGTTAACAAGTTTTAAAGAGGGGGATTATGGGTGAGATGAAGACATGCTTTTTACTATCCTTGAGATTTTCAGAGTATCCCTCACAATCCCTAGTCACAGACTCACAGTACATAAACTTACCACTTGACTATAACCAAATGTTTTGCCATGACTTGTAAATTTCTTGTCTGAATTCCTAACATTATTTGAATGACTTATTTTCTCTCCACTAGGTATAGGTTTAGCTTTGGCTACAGAAAATACAGAACCACCCTCTTGGAGTATTAAAATTGTATCAGGCACAACAAAGTTAAAATTATTGTTTACATGTTTTTGACATGCTTTAGCTTCATCTTTCCCAGTTTGGCATGCTTCTCTTTCCTAGTTTGGCATGCTGCAGAGGCCTTGTTTTGTGCAGCAAAATCCAATAGAAATAAGACATTTTTTATAAATACCCTATTTTTAATGCAATTTTAAATAAAGGACCCACTCCAACCTAGTCCAAACATTGAACTCATAATGAATAAGGCATGAGAAGTTAAATAATCAAAAACCTTTAAAAAAATGAAAGAAATCTAGCTTCAATCACCACGACATATTCAATCATTCCAAATGACATTGTAATGAACATAAGACTCAATTGTAAAACTTGTTATACATGAAGAATTCCATTCTATTAACATAATAAAAACAAACTTCACATCATTAATGGAAGTAAACCTGAATCAGTTCGCTTGGTTGGCTAGTTTGGAAGGGTTTCCAACATCCAACATTTTTATCTATCTCACCAAGTTGGGTGAAATCAACTAAGAAATAAATACCCTCTCTAGTGGGGACATTCTTTTTTATAATCTCAAATGCGAAAGTATCAGTAATTTCAGACATTGACTTGGCTTCTAAATCTCTAGATTTAGTCCCAACATTCTGCACTTTATCATCCCCCTCACTGGAAATAGAAGATGATTTTACATATTGAACAATATCACTATTTTCAATAGAAGGCCCATCAACCTTTGGGATGAGAAAACAACCATGCAAATGATTATCATCTTTATCCATTGCAAGAGATTTATTACCAAGTTCTAATGAGATCCCAACTTCTAAACTAACCTCCATTTCCTTGATATTGCCTTTGTCCTTTCTAAGCTCTTTGGTCTCTTTCACAAAGACTTCCATAGTTGCATTAAGGACCTCTTGCCCAAGTTTTGTGCTTCCCAAATAACATTCTCCTCAGGAATATATAATTTTCAAACTTCCACCATATTTTGGTTAGTCCTATGAACTGCAAAACAAAAGAAAGGGTTATATTCATATATATGTCATCATTGGATAACCTTGGGAATAATTTATCAGAACAACATGAAATGATCCGAAACAAAGATTTCCACTACAAATAAAATAATAACACTAGAATTGAAATATAATAAATGAAGTCAAAATTTTGGATGATAAGCTTTACCTTAGGGTTGGGTAGGATAGAGTTTTAGTGGCTATTTTTTCTCAAATGCACTAGCGAGAGTTGAAACATACATTGAAATCGACAGTCAAAACATACATTGAAACTTTGGGATGTTTAAGTACTTGATTCTATAATTGGAAAGTAAGGCTTTCTAGAACGACAACTCAATCCAATAAATTCCTCATTCTTTCTCAATATCATAATAGAATTCAAACTCCTCATTCGTTTCACATCCCATAATTGTATAGAACTACACCGCCCAAGTTTGGTCTAGGAGGAGCTTGAAGAATGCTCATGTGATCTCTTGTTTATTGATTGAGAAACGATCATTGATGAAGAAGATAATACCCGCAGAGTAGGAGGGGCAAGGAACCAAAGTTTCATCCACTGGTCAGGAGCTTATTATCCTACGACTTAGGACTGGACGCTAACGTGCCTCCCATTTCGTGCTTGTGCTTTGTGCGGGCTACTTTGACCTCTATGATTTGTAGATTTAAATAAGGTCTCAGGGACATATTTTCCTAGAAAAGGAACTACCATATGACTAATGATACGAAGGAAAGATAACTAAATTCCTTCCATGACTCAGAGTCCATGAATGAATATCTAGAATCAATGTAGGATCCATGAAGACCAGGGTGCCTGGGAAGGACCACCAATCAAGATGTGTAGAGGGAAATTTAAATTTAAAAATAAATGTAAATGTGTAGAGAGAAATTTAGAATAAAAAATAAATGTAAATGTGTAAAGTGAAATTTAAAATGAAAAATAAAATAAACTTGTAATCACTAAAAAATAAAAATATGGAGGGAATGAAATAAATATGGTTTTGTTATACATCGGTGTGACTACTTGTAAATAAAACAAACTTGTGATCACTGAAAAAAGAGGGCTTCGTTATACCAAATAAAACAAATTTGTGATCACTCAAAAAAATGGAGGGAAGGGAAGGAAACAAAGCGAGCTTTGTTATAGCTTGAACAACACCATATGTTAATATTAAAAATACCAATTTCCCATGTTCAAGTGTTTATTCCACATTAATACACACATTTTCTCATTTTATCTATATTTATAGATTGAATAATTAAAAATTAAATTAGAGGGAAAATGTGGTGGTCATGATAATCATTGAGAAGAACCTCATTCATATATATATATATATATATATGGGCTACGTCAGCCTCAAATCCTTTGTGGAAAATGGCCAACCATCTGCTCCAAAATTTTTGGCTATGTCTGGTGTTACCTCTAATTCTGCAGATCACACCCAAGGAGAAACTAGTTCTAAAAGGGATAGAGGTGATACATTCTCATTCTCACATAAAGGAAAGAAGGGTGACTGGGATACTTTTTCACATGGCGCATCAGCTGATAGTCCTTTTTCTAGATTCAAAGATAATTTAGAAAGTGTCCCTGCCAAATTTTAAAATCCATGAGCTAAAGGATTTGGTAATACACTTTTAGTAAATATTGACTGTATGAAAGGTGAAGATGTCATAACAGTCTTGCACAATGTGCATGCTTGGGCACTATAGAGAAAGGCTGAAACTAAAGCACCATGGTCAGATATAGTTACACAAATTGTTTGGTCATTCACTGGCATTCTGAAACAATGGTGGGAAAAGTTATCTGAAGAAGAAATGAACAATATTATTGAACATCCAACAGATCCCCTGAGAGCCATTTTTGATGCACTAAAACATGAATTCATAGGAGTTGTGCCAGAGAATTCAGCACATCATGGTCAACTCTTTTTATCGCAAAGATTGTGTAACATGGATTATTTACATGATTATTACTGTGTTATGCAAAAACTCCTTTATCAAGCAGCAGATCCTCACAATGTTGCTTATCTGAGGTATTACATAGCTTCAATGCCAAGGAAAATTCCAGATTTGATTAACCAGTATATTGAGGCCAACAAAGTACAAATTGAAAATTCTTCATTTGCTGCAGTACATCAGATGATAGTTTCAATTCTGCAAAGAGAATGTGCATCAGAAAAAGCTAAAAATAATTTTAAAAAGCAGATGCATTTTAGTACAAAGTTGTGTAATAATTTTGCAGAAACTTATGATTTTGGATGTAGTAGCAATTCTAAAAGGAGGGTGCCTAAAGTTTCATGCTCATGCAAGACAGACAAGTATACTCCAAGGAAAAATACTATCCTTTTAAGTTTTCCCAAAAGAAGAGGACAGTATTTAGGAAAAGAGCAAAGCCTTCTTAAAGAGTAACCTGTTTTATATGTGGGAAAGAAGGCCATTATGCAAATGCATGGAAAGACAAAAAGAAAAAAAACAGTTAAAGATTATGGACGTTTTTACTTCAGTCCATAATCCAGAAGATTGGGATCTCATATCCCACTTAGATGGAGAATATTTTGAAATATCCAGTGATTCTTCTGATTCAGGCGTTGAGGATTTGCTTAATATCAGCAAAATAAGGTTAGAATCTGATTCCCCTGACTCTGATGAAACTTTTATTGCTGACATTAAGATGTTTTCCTTCAATAAAATAGATAATTTGTAGAATCAGATTAATGACATAAAGGCACAACTAGCCCATCTTGCACCATCCCAGTTAACAGCCAGGAGAAGATTGAAAGAAAAGCTGGAGAGTTTAGAAAAACACAGTGGATATTTTAAAGAAAAACCCACGAAAACTAGAAATGCTTATTACAAAGTGGATATTTTTAAAGAAAAACCCACGAAAACTTAGAAATGCACATGATATCAAATGAGTGATCATATACATCAATCACTATTATATTGCCAGTCGTCTGAATCAACACTGTCTGCATCATTCATCTCTAAAAGTTGGTCTATGTCAGGGGAAAATATATCATTTGGCAAGGAATCATCAAGCCATGGAGGTGGTACTTCCAAAAAACAACAGAAAAATGGAAAATGGAATACATTTGCTGGTCTCGTCTTGGGATCTGTAGAAATTTCTCCATGGAATCTGACCTTCACACTGAATGATGGTTTGTCTTGCTGACTGTCTAGCAGGGCTACTTTTGTTTCAGAATGAAGAAATTCAAACTCTACAGTGTAGTCATATTGAGCAGCAATATGAATCTTCCACATTAAGGTGCTAATGGTATCCCGGAAATTAAAATTGAAAATATGATTAGTCCTAGGCATATACTTGAACATAAACAACTTAAACCAGGGACTCCACCAATTATTTCCATTATCTAACTGTGTTGCATACGCAATGACTCTAACATATCCCTATATTTTGGCCCTCTGATGGATGGAGAAATAATCTTGCCATGTCCAATCTGTAAGTTGGATAAAACCAAAACAGATAGGAACTGGCCCTCTAGAAAGTGAATAATAAACACGCCATGGCCTGTCCCTATAAGGTGACTCACTAAGATAAGCTATCATGCCGGTCTCTGAATCAAACCACTTCTGCAAAATGATTTGGATGACTTCTACTGGTAATGATTTAACTCTCAAAACAAAACAATCCCAACAGAATTCATATTTACACTGGCTACAAATCGAGATTGAACAAATTTTTGACTGACAGACACTAGACTGGACTGGACTTTTACTCGAAGAACTTTCTCCTTTGTACAGAGGTCTGAACATCTTGATTTCCTTAATTTCTGGAGCTCCTTCTCTTGTCAACATGTCTACTAGGTAGTTTTCATCACCTGATTTATAGACAATGTCAAAATCAAATCCTTCTAGCCACAACGCCCATCTTAGAATCCTGGTATTTCCTTGTTCTAACAATTTTTTGTTAGCCAAAATGCTTTTCATGTGCTTCAGATCAATTCTAACTAAAAACCTGACACTTTTCAAGAACAATCTGAACCTTTGGATTCCTCTTTTGACAGCAAGTATTTCTTTGTGGGAGGATGGATAGTTGACCTCTGTGATATCAAAACTACCAGAGGCATATGCACATACAAGTTCTTTCTTTCCATGTTTTTGTAGCAACGCTGCAGCCCATGTATGATCAGATGCATCTATTTCAAGAATGAATGGAAGATTAGTAACAGGCAGTCTTAGTTTAGGAAGTTCTCTA
The DNA here is from genome assembly GCA_000404065.3 of Pinus taeda. Lineage (NCBI taxonomy): Eukaryota > Viridiplantae > Streptophyta > Pinopsida > Pinales > Pinaceae > Pinus > Pinus taeda. The sequence continues at coordinate 15,189 of APFE030879371.1, forward strand.
ATCTTGATTTTTATGTTTCTTACTGCTGTAGTCATTTCATTGGACCATCCAATTTTTTCTTTCCTCAGCCTTTTCTCCAAAATATTAGTGTCTTCAGATTGCTTTTCATAGAACTGTCGGATGTAATTTAAGCAACCTAAAAATCTTTGAAGCATTTTTTTATCAAGGAGAATATCAGCGAACTTTAAAAGATGGAAAAGGACATGAGGCTGGAGCTCGATATGACCCTGTTCTATATGCAATCCTAAGTAGTCTATTGTGACTTTTCCAATCTGAAATTTCTCTTCTGAGTCAGATAGAACTAAACCATGCTTGTATACCATTTCATAAAAGTTTTCTAAATGCCTCTTATGAGTATTTACATCCTTGCTAAACATAAGCAAATCATCAATATATACAATTACATATTCTACCCCTCCAAAAATATCTTCCATCCTTTTTTGAAATTCAGATGGAGCATTTTTTAATCCAAACGGCATGACTTTCCATTGACATTGGCCATGGGGAACTGTGAAGGCTGTTTTATACATGTCTTCTGGAAGAATGCCAATTTGCCAAAAACCACTTTTGAGATCAAATTTGCTGAAAACATTGGCATTAGCTATTTTAGCAAGAAATAATTCTTTATTGGGAAGAGGATACCTAATAGGCATGAGTGCCTCATTCAATATTTTGTAATTAATTACCAACCTCTTCTTGCCACGTTTTTCTCACTGTGTTTGTTGACATAGAAGGTTGGGCAGGCCCATGGACTTTTTCAGGGTTCAATCAGATTTTGTTGTAGCAGTTGTTGAATTTCTTGTTTGCACAAGTCTTGTTCAGTGGGTGACATATGATTAGCACTTGCTTTCTGTGCTTTAGGAACATACCCCTCTTTGTAAGGTAATGCTACAAAATAGTTTTCCCTGGTCTAGAAAGCATCTGGTCTGCTTGCTGTGCAATCTTGGTGTAGCTTATCCGAGATTGCCTGTAATGTCTTTTGTCCGTGTATTTCTGCATGCTTGAAATTTTTTTGAATCTTTGTAAGATTCTGCATAGTGTCTTACAAATTATCTTCTTCGTTGGGATTGACCTTTAACTGGTATTCATTCTTTGCAGGAATTATAACTGGTCCCTCATTAGTGGTGAATGTAACAGAATATTTTCCAAAGGTAACTGGGAGGAATCTTTTCAAAAAATCTTGCCCTAACAAGGTATCTGATCCTGTATCAAAACTGTACAATGTAACATAAGTCTGTACATGATTCAGATAGACTGGAAAATCAGGGGATATATAGTTAATCTGCATCAATTCTTTATTTATAGCTCCGAAGGACAATTTGTTAGGCTGCCAATAGTGAGAAGGAATTGCACCAAATTTGCAGCAACTGCACATTGCTCCAGAATCAATTTGTGCATCTAAAGTGTATTCCTTGACGTTTGGCAATTTTATTTTCAGAGGGATTACCACATTATCTCCTATTCCCATGATGTTTACTAAATCTACTTCCTTAGATTTCATGGGCATTTCTTCTAGAATATTATTCAGCAGAATTCTCGCCAATTTGGAATTAACATCATCATATTCAGAAATAAGATTTTGGAGTTTGGCTGATAATTGCAACATTTCTGATCTTGTTAAATTAATAGATGATTCCAAACTGCTAATTTTCTTCTTGAGAGTATTGATTTCATCCATACCTGTATCTTGAGAAGCTTCTGTAATACTCAATGGTTTGAACATTGAATCAAACTCTCTTGCCTCGAAATACTCGTCCTCAGTAACCCTTTTGGAAGGCAATTGTTTTTCTAAACTCTCCAGCTTTCTTTCAATCTTCTCCTGGCTGTTAACTGGGATGGTGCAAGCTGGGCTAGCTGTGCCTTTATGTCATTAATCTGATTCTGAAAATTATCTGTTTTATTGAAGGAAAAAATCTTAATGTCAGCAATAAAAGTTTCATCAGAGTTAGAGGAATCAGATTCTAACCTTATTTTGCTGATATTAAGCAAATCCTCAACGTCTGAATCAGAAGAATCACTGGATATTTCAAAATATTCTCCATCTCAGTGGGATATGAGATCCCAATCTTCTAGATTATGGACTAAAGTAAAAACATCCATAATCTTTAACTGTTTTTTGTTCTTTTTGTCTTTGCATGCATTTGCATAATGGCCTTCTTTCCCACATATAAAACAGGTTACTCTTTTAGAAGGCTTTGCTCTTTTCCTAAATACTGTCCTCTTCTTTTGGGAAAACTTAAAAAGGATAGTATTTTTTCCTTGGAGTATACTTGTCTGTCTTGCATGAGCATGAAACTTTAGGCACCCTCTTTTTAGACTTGTTACTACATCCAAAATCATAAGTTTCTGCAAAATTATTACACAAATTTGTACTAAAATGCATCTGCTTTTTAAAATTCTTTTTAGATTTTTCTGATGCACATTCTCTTTGCAGAATTGAAACTATCATCTGATGTACTGCAGCAAATGAAGAATTTTCAATTTGTACTTTGTTGGCCTCAATATATTGGTTAATCAAATCTGGAATTTTCCCTGGCATTGAAGCTATGTAATACCTCAGATAAGCAACACTGTGAGGATCTGCTGCTTGATAAAGGAGTTTTTGCATAACACAGTAATAATCATGTAAATAATCTATGTTACACAATCTTTGTGATAAAAAGAGTTGACCATGATGTGCTGAATTCTCTAGCACAACTCCTATGAATTCAGGTTTTAGTGCATCAAAAATGGCTCTCAGGGGATCTGTTGGATGTTCAATAATATTGTTCATTTCTTCTTCAGACAACTTTTCCCACCATTGTTTCAGAATGCCAGTGAATGACCAAACAATTTGTGTAACTATATCTGACCATGGTGCTTTAGTTTCAGCCTTTCTTTGTAGTGCCCAAGCATGCACATTGTGCAGGACTGTTATGACATCTTCACCTTTCATACAGTCAATATTTACTAAAAGTGTATTACCAAATCCTTTAGCTGATGGATTTTCAAATTTGGCAGGGACACTTTCTAAATTATCTTTGAATCTAGAAAAAGGACTATCAGCTGATGCACCATGTGCAAAAGTATCCCAGACACCCTTCTTTCCTTTATGTGAGAATGAGAATGTATCACCTCTATCCCTTTTAGAACTAGTTTCTCCTTGGGTGTGATCTGCAGAATTAGAGGTAACACCAGACATAGCCAAAAGTTTTGGAGCAGATGGTTGGCCATTTTCCTCAAAGGATTTGAGGCTGACGTAGCCATTTGGTAATCTCAAACTTTCAACAGTAGGAAAGGTGGTTAGCCTATTTCTCATTAAATCTGTTTTCTCTCTGGCTAAAATTATTCCTTTTCTTACTTTTTCAATCTTAGCAGTATCTATATTGTCAATGTTTTTGAACAAAATACTTCTAAGACCCTCTTTTGGTTCCTCTATACTAGAGGAAAACTTTAGCTTTGAAGCTAAAAGATCTACTTCTCTATAATGAGGTGGAGAAGTAGGCTGTGATAGTGCATCTCTCAAGTGTTCAAGGGACTTGGAGATTATTCCCATGTTGGAATTGACATCATTCAATTGTTGTTTGTGCTCATTCTAAATTCCCAAACATTCATTATAACCAATGTGCATTTTCTTTATATGTTCTTTAATCTCTAGCACGTCTTTGGCTATATCATCTATATTCTACAGCATACAAACAATCTGATAGTTTGTATAATTGTGCATCTTCTCTATTTCAGTATGCTCTGTATCTAACATATTTTTCATTTGTATCCATTGGAAATCTGTCTTCAGAGTACCATTCTTGAAAGTTTTCCTAGAGTTAGTAGGCTCTAGATATCTTTCGTTAATCTTTGCAATTGGATCTTGTGAGGCTCTGGGAAGGCTAAAGCTTTTTATATCAGGAAATATTGGTTCAAGCTACTGATCTCCAAGTTGGAAACTAGAAGATGGACTAGATACACAGAATTGGCAATCATCAGATTTATGAGCAAGAGGTTTCTTTTGATTTCTTTTGGGAGCGGAATATATGGACGGTGCTGGTAAAGGAGCAGGAGAACGTGTGATTGGTGGAGGTATTACTGCTTTTATATTGTCTCGAATTTCTAAAAATGGGGACCTATCCAGGATGGTCATGGATCTGACAAGACGAGGACTTGCGAACCTGAGACCAGATGAACCATCAGAGCACTTGACAACAGACAATTGCCTTGGCTCTCTTGACGTTTGCAGTTGAGGATATCTTTGAGATAATGGAACATAAGTGCTATTCCATTCTTCTGGCAAAGTGCATTCTGAAAATCCTATTTGCAAGGGAGCAGTATTACCGGGACCAGCTATTACTCCTTCTTTCAAAGCTCTTGAGCACAGTTTAGGATTGAGAGGTGGCATTTTGCTTGAAACAAATCTAAGACAGATAGAAGAATGAAGCAAGAAATCAAAGTCTGTGGGGCGACATTGAAACCATTGAACTGGATATAGGCATTCAGAAACTCATTTATATATGGATCACACAACGAAACCTGATATCTGGGGATTACAGAAGACCAAACGGGACCATTATTGAGAGGACTCTGGAAACCTCCCAGCAAGGCATCATTAAAATCATTCAGTCTAGTATCCAGAACACAAGTTAAGCAAGAAGTGTTTAATCCAGGTCTAACAAGTGGATTAATTCCAAACTGGATCATGCCTATATGAACATATTTGAACCCATGTTCTAAACCCCATTCAATATCTTCTTTTTTAATCAAAGGAATCTGGTAGACTTTCTGATCAGTAGAAATTGGTATATTCACAGAATTGAGAAGAACCTCATATATATATATGTGTGTGTGTGTGTGTGTGTGTTTGTGTGACAAGGATATTGTGTATGTTAACATGTGTTGTGGTTAATCATTTTAATAGCAACTTCTATGTTCGTTTAGTAGTGACTCTATAAAAGAGTTATAATTTTAACATTATAGATGGATTCATACACCTATTTAAAGGGGTTGTTGAGTATATCTACCTAAATTTTAACATTGTAGATGAGGAACTCAAAATTTAACATTGAAAATGGATTCAAGAAAGGGGATGTTTGAATCCATCTGTAGTGTTAAACTTTAGAGAGAAAAGGGTATTCAAAATTTTAACACTGTATATGGATTGAAAGACCCCTTTTTCTTTAAATTTTAACACTGCATATGGATTGAGAGACCCATGTAGTGAAATGTAACACTTCGGTATCAAAATTGTGATTTTCCATGTCTAGAGTGACATAATTAAAAATTACTAACATAAATGGATAATTCATATACTTTTTGTACTCTTTATTTGGTCATATTTTTATTATTGAACTATAATAGTCATTTACGTTAATCATTATTAATGTTGTAACTTATTATCTAGTCATATATTTTAATCCTAAACTAAAGTAGTTATTTAAGTTAGCCACTTTTAGTTCACTCACTTATTATTGAGTTCTATATTTTATCTCTAGACTAAATTAGTCATTTAAGTTAGTCATTTTTAGTTTGGTCACTTAAAATTTCTCAACTTTATTAGTAATTCACTTGAAGTAATGGTGGTGACTAATTTTTTTAGTCAGCTAGTCGCTAATTTCATAATTTTCTATTGGTTTCTACTTCTGAGTCCAAAAGACTATTCAAATGGATTTCGGTGACAACCTTATTTCACTCAATCCCTTGGGAAATTAGAAAGGAAATTCGACACCTTGAATCTTATGAATTTCATGATAAAGCCTATTTCTCTAATTATGAGTTGGGTAATTATGATTTTGAATGGATTCCAAACCCTAGAAAACTTAGAAGAAGAAGGTTTCACTTCTTTTATTATGCTATAGGTCACAAAAATCTCAACACCTTATTTCGTCTTGTTATAAGATCGAAAATGAAGATGCAATGGACAGGAAATCTGCTCAAATTTCAAAATTATGAATAAGATATCTACATGAATTCTAAACCTTGGTCACACTAGGGAACGAAAAAATAAGTATTTGAACTCAATGGCATTACAATGGTAGATGAAATCTTTGTCGGTGCCAGTTTTGAAGTAAAAAAAACTAGAGAGGTATAATTTATTTACCACTTTGGAAGACAATAAAAGAATGTTGAGGAACTAAAACTTCACACTTCATAGGATAGATGCAAGACTTTCCGATTTGGAGGGACACTTATAATGTGACTCTGACACTATTGCGCCTCTAGGATTGAGTGCAAGAGACCCAACACCCATTTCATCTTTTGATTATAAATGATTTTCTCGCATCAAATATTTTTAGTTCTATATTATGTATATCTTGGATAGCCCATTTATAAAGGATTTTGTAATATCTTTTGTAATTTGGATCTAGTTGCATTACCTATTTTTGGACCAAGTTTAGGAACCTTGGTGGCCCAAGAAATACATAAAGAAATCATGTGCTTGATAGATGCTACAACGATGTATATATAAGCATTTTTTTAGTAATATAATGTATTAATTAAAAAATAAAAAATAAAAACACAACAACATTAAAATATTTTTTTAATTAGTTAAAAAATTAATATAAAAACCATCGAGAATTAGTCAAGAAATTGAAATTAAATT
>APFE030879373.1:0-20423 GCA_000404065.3 Pinus taeda
GGTTAGATAACCTTAGCTTTTTTATGCATGGTTAGAAGCAGGCTCATAAAGTGGTCATCTCATTCATTCTCCAACATATCATTTTGTTCAACTCAGGCATACTCTACTTACGTACCTGGTGTAGCTCCTCTACTTATTGGTAAGGTTTGTATCAGAGAACATAATCACACTCAGAAAATATCTCTTCCATTAATAAACATTGCAATTTATGGACTTTTTCTGCCGTAGAGGAGCAACAACTGCGTCGAATGACTTTATTATCTATTGACACTAGCTTATTGTTGAACAATGATCGACGCCCTCTGAACAGTGAGCAACACCGTTCGTAATTAATAACTGACACCTCCCCTTAATCACGATCTACATGTTAACTTCCTTGCTGGTATAAGTCTCAGCTAAGCTTACAACATAATTTGGATTTTCTACAATGCACAACTTACTTCTACACATTTCAAATTTAGCCTTTCCAAGAGGTTTGGTGAATATGTCGGTCACATTTTCATTTGTATTACAATATGATAAGTCAATATCTTTTGATTGCAATTTTTCTCTTACAAAATGATGTTGTGTGTTAATGTGTTTTGTCCTTGCATGATATATAGGATTGTTTACCAATTTGATAGTGCTTTGATTGTCACATCTGATTACTATAGGTGCTTGTTGTGTTTCTCCAACATCTTCAAGTATCCTTCTAAGCCATATTGCTTCACAGGTCACACTACATAATGCTTTATACTCAACTTCAGTGGATGATAAGGAAATAGTTAGTTGTTTCTTACTGCTCCATGGTATTGGTCCTGACCAATATTGAACACGTATCCAGAAGTAGATTTCCTATCATCTAGATTTCCAGCCCAGTCAAAATCAGAATAACCTGTCAACTCAACACCAAATTCATCAGTATACATAATATCTAAATTAAGTGTTCCTTTCAGATATCGAAGGAATTTCTTTGCTGCTTTCTAGTGGCTTTCACAAGGCTTATCCATGAACTAACTAAGTATGCTGATAGAATATGCTATCTCTAGCCTAGTAGTTGTGAAATAGTTTAGAATTCCCACTAGTTGATCATGATACATAGTTGCATTCACCTCTTTGGTTCTATCATCACTACACAATTTGACATTCTATTCTAAAGGATTAGATGTTGCCTTGCATTCAATCATGTTGAACCTTTTAAGGATTTCCTTTGTATATTTCCTTTGTGTGATTAGTGTCTTACCAGATTCCCTCCAAACTTGAAGACCTAAGCAACTATGCAATTCACCAAGATCCTTCAACTCAAATACATGTGACTACTGAATTTTAATTTCTTCACTTAACTTGCATGTGTTTCTTGTTATGATAAGATCATCAACATATACATATATTAAAGCAACATTCCCACCTTCATCTTCCTTGATGTACAAGTGAGAATCATTTTTTCTTCTCATAAAATAAAGAATCAATTTTCACATACCAATATCTTGGTGCTTATTTCAAACCATATAAATCTTTCTTTAACCTGCAAACTAGATGCTTCTCTCCCGATTTTACAAACCCTTCAGGCTAAACCATATAAACTTCTTCTTTTAAATCACCATTCAAAAATGTAGATTTGACATTTAACTGATGCATTTTCCAATTATATTTTGTAGCTAATGCAATCATGATTCTAATTGTGTTCAACTTAGCTACAGGTGAAAAAGTATTTGCATAATCAATTCCCTGCTTTTGTGAATATCCTTTTGCAACCAATCTAGATTTTTGTTCATCAATAATTCCATCAACATTAAACTTGGATTTATACATCCATTTTCATCCTATGGGAACTTTGATTTTAGGCAATTCTGTTAATTCCCATGTGTCATTATTCATTATAGAGTTATATTCTTCATTCATTGCATCTCTCCATTCTTCATATTCTTTAGCTTCCTCATAACTTGAAGGTTCTACAACATACATAACAAGATACATTAATGCATAATCTTTATATCTTATAGGTACCTGACTTTGACGTGGTGACCTTCTTGGAGTTTTACTCCTTTCGTCTTTCTTTCTGCTTTGCGGAGTCTCCTCTCATCTTCTCAGAGTATCATGACTACTTGATGCTCTTTGCTCTTGAACTTGTACCTGTTCCTATGCTTGTTCCTATTCTTGTTCAACACTTGTATCTAATTTTACATAATCATCAGTATCATGCCATACACTAGTATTATTCATTTTATCACCTTCGTTTGCATTCTTATGAAACACCACATCCCTACTTGAAATTGGCCTATGAGTACTGGGATCAAACAACTTGTATGCTTTCTGATCATCACAATAACCAATAAATATGCACTTAATGGAATTTTCATCAAGTTTTCTTCTTTCATCTTTTGGAATATGAGCAAATTCCTTGCAACAAAAAACTCTTAAATGACTCACTTTTGGTTTGTACCCATAAAATGCTTCAAAAGGTGTTTTAAGCTCTAAAATTTTGGTTGGACTCCTATTTCTCAAATAAACAACAGTATTAATAGCTTTAGCCCAAAAACCATTAGAAATATATTTACCTTGAAGCATACTACGTGCACATTCAACTAGTGTTCTGTTTTTCCTCTCAGCAACTCCATTTTGTTGAGGTGTATGTGGCACTGTAAATTGTTGCAAAATCCCATTTCTTTTACAACATTGATTAAATTCTCTTGATTTGTATTCTCCCCCCTGATCAGATCTCAAAATTTTGATGTAATTACCAGTTTGTTTTTCCACCATACTCTTAAAATTTTTAAAGTACTCAAAGACATCACTATTCTTTCTTATGAAATAAACACGTGTATACCTAGATCTATCATCCACAAAACTAAGAAAATGCCATGCTCCATCAATAGATCTAGTTTGCATAGGTCCACATACAATAGTATGAATTAATTCAAGTATTTCCCTTTGCTTTTTTTTCTTTATGTATAGGAAATTCCTCTTTGTGTTTCTTGCAAAGTACACATGCTTCACATTCAACATGATCATTCTTCAAGACATGAAGACCTTCAACAATTTTGTTCTTTTGAAGTAGCATTAAATCTTTGTGATTTAGATGTCCATACCTTTGATGCCATAACTCTACTGTTGATATTGTTGTAGATGCCAACGCTTGATGACTTTTCCTGGTCACATCCAACTTATACAAGCCTCCAACTCTGGTACCTGTGGCAATAACCTTGTACTAATCTTGAATGTCTTTCACTACACACTGTGATTTAAAAAATTCCACCTTCAAATCTTGGTCAGCAATAATAGAAATAAAAATTAAATTCTTTTTTATACCATGAACATAGATCACATTATGGATATATCTCTCTTGTCCATTAGGAAAATTCACACCTATTACTCCATAACCTTGAACTTTAAGTGATCTGTTATCTCCTAGTAAACATTTGTTCCATCAATGTTTTCATAATATTCATCAAACCACTCCTTATTACAAGACATATGGAGTGATGCGCCAAAATCAATGAACCAAGCATTCACATCATCATTTTCCACAGACAATGCAGCATCAGAAACAAACATTTTAAGATTTTTAAATCCATCACTGATTGAGATGTCTTTGTCCACAAAATTTCCATTATGCCTTCTATTTCTTTACCTATACTCATTATATTTCTTTTTATAGCAACCTTCAAAATGATGCCTAGGTTTTCCATAATAAAAACAATCATCATTTCTCTTATCATGGATTGGAAATTCAGACTGTGTCATACTTTTTTTTTTGCTTGAAACTTTCCTCCTTTGTTCTTGTCCCATGGCTTGCCTCTATATGTGGATGTTTTCCCTTGGCTAATGCCAAATTTGAACTACTAGAGCCCAACTTAAAGCTCTTCATCTTCTCCTCTTGTAGAAGAATTCCTATCAATTCATCAAATGTAGGGGGCTTCTCTCTAGTTGAAAGACTTGAAACAAAAATTTGATAATCTTGCACTAAGCCATTTAATGTGATGGCGACTAAGTCAGTACTAGACACATTTTCACCAATATCTCCTAACTTATCACTTAAATATTTGACAAGATACATGAAATTGCTTATATTTTCATTTGCTTCCATTTTTAGAGATAAAAGCTTAGTCTTCAAAAACAAGATCCGGTTTGTATTTGATATTTCATACAAACCCTTCAACATATCCCATGTTTCTTTTGATGTGTTGCAATCTCTGATGTGAGGAATACTGTTGTCCTTTACGGGCATTCGTAGAATCACCTTTGATTTCAACTCCCTTCTCTCCCAATTTGGAATAGAATATGCAACAGTGGGTTTGGGCTCATCCCCACTCAAAATGGACCACAAATTATAACGTGCTAAAGTAGTCAGCAACTTGAATTTCCAATTCACATAATTTCCTCGATCAAGTTTGGTGGATTCATTCAAATAAGTATTAGCCAACAAATTTGACATGATGGAAAATAAACTTTCTCCAATCAATAAAATGCTAATAAATCTAAATCCAAATGCACCCAAATTCACCAAAACCCATAAAACTTTCACTACACATGCAACATAAAAATATTTACTAATTCCTTTTCACTATTAAAAATTTCCACCGACATTTTTTTTTACCTTTCACCACTTTAAATAAAAAAATACTAAAAAACCTTATCACTCCTTAGGATAATATTCTCATTAAAAACAAACACCCCTTTTGAAATTTAGTCCCAACGCTTAAAATAAAGCAAATATTTTTAAAAACTTATGTCTCCCAACAAAAAACAAACTAAACAAACCAAACTTTGATTTGCTTTGTTTTAAAATAGGTAAACGAGGGCTCAAACCTTTTAACTCAAACTACTTCCACGATTTTCAAGCAACATCAAAATTATTTGCTTCAATGCATTAGTTGGTTGGAGGCACCTCTAATGTATTTGGAATTTGTAAATGACATACGACAACCACTATGATATTTGCAAAACAGCAAGCCTGACACTCGCACATCTAGTTGCATCTTTCACCCAAACAGAAAAACTCCATCCGATTAGCAGGCACTTGGAAGCACAAAACTCCATCGTATTAACAAGACCCTTTGCAGCAATTCAATACCCTTGCAAAGCTAACACATCTCTCACTCCACTCAGTTAACACTCGACTCTCACATAATAATTCCTTCACGTTGTCTCACAACACAGCGGCACACCATAAGAGCTTTTCACTAAGGTGCTTTCCCACAACTCACGCTCTCTGCAAAACACTCAACTTCATAAGTGGCCTCACACACAGCTACCACAAAGCTACCACCAACGGCTTTGATACCATATCAAAGAACAGAATTGCACTCAGAACATATCTCTTTCATTACTAAACACTACCATTTATAGATGTTTTCAGCCAGAAAAGAGCAATAACTGTGCCGAATGACTTTATTATCCACTGACACTAACTTAGTGTCATACAGTGATTAGCGCTATTTGAATAGTGAGCGGAATTGTTCATGATTAATACTTGACAGTTTGAACCCCAACTACTAATTTCTTTCTTATATTGAATTAAAACCTTGTGCAGAGATGAGTTGAACTAGGTCTCTTTGCAAGAGGAAAACCACAGTTCCCCATCAAGCCGTTTTTCTTAAATTTTCATTTTAAAATTTTGTAGTGTTTCTATAATATTTATATGGTAATTTAGTTTTAGATGATCAACCGATTCTAGAAATTATTTTGTTCCTTATAATTAGAATATCCATCAGAAGATGTTGCACGTTGTGTGATCATTTAAATGATCTAAAATTTCATTTAAAAATATTTTCTTTTTTTTTTTTTGGAGATTTCAAAAAGGAGTTGTCTTTAGTGCAACTTTTTGGAGATTCCAGTGATGGAATTAGGCGAAAAAAATTGAGGTTAAATCTTGACTTGTATTATTTAAAATGGTTTTTTAACTGCATATTTGGATTCAGCACCTTGAAAAACCTCTTGGATGCTTTGATTGTGCAGAAATTACCTATCAAACTTGCGATTTCAATAAATTGCTGCCAGATTTTAGAGAAATTTGGCCTGAAAAACCCACCGAAAAAACCTCCAAAAAGTCTCACTAAAGGCAACTACTTTCAGAAATGATATGATACTTTCGTAAGTTGTTTTGTAATATTTTGCACTTTTTAAGTGCTAGCATCTTCCCTAATGTGAAGCATCGGACTGCTAAATAAATGATGCATGAAAATAAGATTACATATGCTTCACGTTAAGTGCCATTTAAAAAATAGTTAAATCGAGAACCGATTGGAATATATATATATATATAATTTGAATGGAAAATTAAATATTTTCATGAGTTATGATAATTTAGAATATAATGAAGAGGATCAGTGGAAAGTCGATAACAAGCACCTGTCCAAATTAACGCTCCCAAAGAAGGGTATAAAGCCAAAAACACATCAATCCAAAATGTTTACTCAATGCTACCCGGGAATCTAAGATTGAAGCACAATTCAGAATTGAAATGGTGATTAGTAAAAACAACACAACAAAAGCTTCTTATTTCCCATGGATGGTGGATTAACTTCACGCAGAAAACATCAAGCAAGGTGCATTTATTCTTAGTTAACCATTGTGTATCATCATATTTCCTAGTAGATTTGTTTATGAAAATTGCTAGTGTCACTTCTCTTCTGGGATGCATGGTTGGAGATATATAGTATTGGCAAGCGAAAAAATATATGGTTGTTTTCTTTTGTAGTAGTTATGTTTTTTATTTTTCTTCTTTTACATATGCTATTTTCTACACATATAGTTACTGATCTAGTAGTCTTTCTTAAGCCTCAGAAGCATAATCTCTTATTGAAATAGGTCTTGGGAATACTACGAGTTAGATTTCTCTTTAGTAAAACTCAACTCATCCTTTCTTGGTTATTTCCATTTTCTACAGTTTGATTATTAGGTTAGCACTATTTTTAAGTTTCAAACAATAAATTTTTTGTTGTGAAAGTACTACTATTTCTTTGTGGGGTTAGAATTGTCATTCACACACCTCTCCCTACCATTAGATCCTTTATTTTCACCTCACAACTCTCCGAAAACATTATTCACCAAAATCACATTTCTTGGTTGTTCAAGGACATTATGTGCATTGTTCCTTGTGCAAGATGGCCTACTTGTAGAGGTGCATTATTCCTTGTGAAATATGTGCATTTTTCCTTGCATAAAATGTGCATTGTTCCTTGTGCAAGAATAACTTTTCTTTTATGAAAAAGTAATTAGGTTTCCTTTTTGAAAAAGTAATTAGGATTTATTTTTGCAAAAGTAATTAGGTTTCTTTTCTGCAAAATTAAGTAGGTTTTATTTTCTTCAATTAGGATTAGTTGTTCTTTCACTTTCTTCAAGCTTAGAGTACTTTAGTCTCTTGCACTAACTTAGGTAGAAGTACAACACCTATTGCACATACATTGTTTCCACTTCTTAAGTTTGTATGACCTTGGATTGATAAATTAAAGTTGGTATCCCTCGGAGTTGCAACAACTTTGTTGTAATACTAGAGCTCATCACTTTTTGGCACCATTAAGTGGGAGGTGTCCAAGTAGGTGTTGTTTCTACTTATAAATAATTATTTTATACTTTTCTCCCTCTTTGCATCAATTTTTCTTTCCTTAAACAAAATTAAAAACAAAAAAATAAAAACACAAAGCATGGCTGAGAACATCAAGACTAAGCTCTTTCTTAACCTAGAAACCATTGGGAAAGCCAAAATGAAAAACATAAGCCCCACTTCTCTCCTACACTTCCATTTCTTAGCCTTTGAAGACCCTGATACATTTATGCTTGATTTTGATGTGGTTTTTACAAACTATGATTATACTTTTGATGAACAAAAGCTAAAAAAATTTCCTTCTACCCTCAAGGATGCAACCTTTCACTGTTTTATGAGCTTTCTTAGGGGAAGCATCACTACCTAGGCACAAATGTAGCAAGCCTTGGCCTTGAGGGAGGTGACTTCTTCAATTTTCTCCTTTCCTTGTTCTCACTCCTATTCTTAGTGGTTGACAGATTCTTCAATTGTGATTGGGAGTGCTGAAGGAGGTTGATATTTTCCTTGGTGAATTCTAGCTCTCTTTCACTTCCTAAAGTACACAACTTTTGGTTGTGTTACTATAGGATTAACTAGGGTGCTTGGAGTTTCCAAGGTGGAAACCAATTCTTCCTCAGTGTTTCCTTTTGAAACGTTGGCCTACTATTATTTTCTCCTCCTTTTTTGAGTTCTAGAGGTCCCTGCAATGTTCTTAGAGGCTCCTTGTTCTTCTCTTTCCTCCTATTTGATTTTATCTTCTGAATTTTATTTTAATACTACTTCCTCTACTTCAACCTCTTCTTTCTTTTCATCACCCTATCCTTCCTCTTCTTCATCATTCTTAGTTTCTTCTTCAAACTAAAACTATGATTTTGTCTTGAGATTAAAAAAGGATTTTCTATCCATGTAAATAGAGTCTATCCATGATATAAGACGTTGGATATGTTATAAAGCATCCATGACAATTATTTTGATTATCCCATGATGGGCTATGTACTGTGGTTTCCCTTCTCTCATCCTTTGGCTCATCCCCACAATGGATTGAAAAACGAAGTGGGGAATAGTAATTCTACTTGAGATGGGCAATCCTGTTTGAAATATCAACTCATAGAGTAGCCTAAAGTCATAGGTATACAAAACACTCAGTCTACCTTCACATGAAATGTATTTTAGGATGTAAAGGGAAGCTTCATCCCATGGATATGGTAGGATGTTTCTTCTAACTCTATTTTTAGCTTTAATTGGTCTCTCTTCAGGGAGGAAGAAGTTCTTTTTAGTTGGGATGGATTTTGTTTTATCCTCCTTTCGCCATGTGACCCCTTGAGGTAGTGCGGTCACCTTGCTAATGATTATTTTATTTAAATGTATGACCATCCCCATCATAATGGTAGTGGCTCTATCTTCCCTTTGAGATTGGAGGGCCACTGCAAATTTCTGAGTGATTTCATCATCATATCCCTTGGGATTCTCGAAGAACCCCATCCATTGTTGGTTTGTGAATATTTCCCTAATAGGATGATGTTGATGGATTTTGGTTGATTCTGTGGGCTTCCTACAATAATCCCTATATTTCTAAGGATTATTGTAGGTTTAGGGAGACAAAAGAGGTTATCTTTAGGATCACCCTAGGGCCAGATGAGTGCTTAGAAGACTACAAGGAATGTTTCCCACTCAACTATAGAAGGGTTGATTGTACCCTTGACCTTGAGTCACCAAATCTTATACTCCTCCGATGGATTAGGGAGGATGTAATGGAGACCCTTAATATGATGTCTGGTGGAGATATTTACCAACTAACTTATGAATACATTAATATGGCATTCAAACATAATTATAGGGTTGCAAGGAAGAGAGGGTGGCCCAGTTAAGGCCTGGTCAAATCTTGTCCCTCCACCTCAACCATCAAATAGGAGATAGCAAGTATTATAGAAGATGTTAACAATGAGATGTTGCACACTTTTGCCTCATAAATCGATATTATGCATATTAAAAGGAAGCAAGAGGAGGTCTATGCTAGAAATGAGTTTCCAATGAATTCCATAGAGGTTTACTTTTTTGTGAGGAGAACCAGGCAACACAAAAATGTCCCTCTCTTTAAGGACTAAAGGCTATATACTAAGGGGCATAGAGTGGTTTGGAGTATCTTTGCTTCATAAACCAAAGGAGGCTACAAGGCCCTTCACCATACCAACAAGGCATGCATGGTGAACATTATCCTTCTTTCAATCAAAACTGTAATCCACCCTTCCAGCCTTGGTATCCTCCATTCCACTCATCTTAATCCATGCTTTCTCCTTAGTCTTACTCTCCTCAGTGTCCTCCGAAGCCTCTCAATCTACCCTTCCATCCATACCAACCTCAACCTCCTCAATGGGGCATCCCTTCATAAGGATGGAGGCCTTAGGAAACCTAATCTCTTGCCTTGTTGGCTCCTCCTCCACCCCAACCACATCTACCCAACAGTAACCCACCTAAGAAACCTCAGATGCCAACCCAACCCAATCTAAACCTGAAAATAAGCAGTTACACATTAGGGGAATTTTGAGGTCGAAAATGGGCCTCCTAAGGAAATTATAAAATAATAGTGGAAATAATAAAATAAGATTAAATTACATCATCAACGTTTAGAGGGAGAAAAGAGAAAACTATTTTTTAACTCGTATTTTCAAATTATCTCCCTATGGTTTTACCCAAATTTCGAGCGGAAACAATTGTTCGATGTAGAATTTGATTCCTCATCCAAGGAGTACCCATGTTTCATACTTTAAATGGACCCTCCTACATGAAAAATGAGAAATACATGAAAAACATGATTGCAATCATGTTTTTTCATGTATTTCTCATTTTTCATGTACTATGGTCCATAAAAAGTATGCAACATGGATACTCCTTGGATGAGGAATTAAATCTTGTATCCAACGAGTCCTCCTGCTCGAAACTTGAGTAAAACCTTAGAGAGATAAGTTGAAAATATGAGTTGAAAAAGTAGTTATATTATTTTATTATTTTAAATCTTTTAACTTTTTTACTACAAAAATGGTGAATCATCCCCCATGGTTGACACCATCATGTTGAATCCTATTGGTTATTATAAAATTTATTTTTGTTGTACATTTTTCTTATGAGGCCCATTTTAGTCCTCAAAATTCCCCTAATGACTTGTTTATAGCGGGGAAACATCTTATCCTACTTATGTTATGGAAATCCAAGCGATCAACCTTAGGTCTAGGAAGGTACTTCCAGATGCTCACTCACCTTCTCCACCTAAATATATTGAAGAAAAGAAGGAATATACTACCCCTAAATCCAATATACCTCCCTACTCTAAAAGGTTGGTCCAACCTGAACATCACACCCTAGAAGAAATTGAACTTCTGGGAGAATTGATGCCCTAGGTACCCCAACTTGGCTAGACCTAGAAAGAGGTGAAAGAATATGATTGTTAGTGACCACCCTTGGTAGATCAGTTCCTTGATATTTGGGAGAATGGATTGTATGATGAATATGAGTAGGATTTCTTGGTTCTGAGTCAAGGAGGCATCAATATCACTTCACTAGCTCTCTAAGTCAAGAATAAGCAACCTTGCAACTTTTATACATCTTTGTGAAAAAAGAATGACTTACAAAGGTCAAATTATTTGATAAGATTACCCCTAGGATTATTTTCTCATATTACATGGCTTATACATTGAGATACGCTATAATAGAGACAAATTCCACAATTTTAAGTAGTAAATGCAAGAAGCAATTAGGCCTAGAAAAATGAAAATCCCATTCCAATGTATATGAAAAAAGTAAACAAGAATCACATTAAAAATCATGTACTTACATGTAATAGAGTATATCCAACCATCCACAACTGACAAGAGAGAATCTCCAAAATAATATAGACCAATATCCACACATCAAAGCTCATCCATAAAGCTCCAATTCATCCTCTAGAAAAAGTGCGAAAAATCTCAAGAAAGATAAGAGATCCAAACCAAAGTCATGATGACAAAATGGCCTCATATAATTTTTATTTATAGAAAACATAGGAGTTTCAATTCGCCTCCTTGGCCTACACAAGCGCCAAAAATAAAAGAATGTTCTAATAATTCAGCTTTTGGTGACAAGCCCACCAAACTAGCTCATAAATGAAAACGTAAGCCTCTCTAGAGGTCAAGTAATAATTTATGCATGTCGTAGGGCCCTCTAAGAGGCCTAATGAGATCCATGGGTGCCATAATGAAGAATAAGACCCTCAAAAGCAGTGGACAAGGGTTTGGCCCCTTGTGGTGGTTCAAATGACGTGTGGGTGCACACAAGTGTCCTCATGTGTCTTCAAACAAATTTAATATGCATATAGATCGCTTGAAATAGTTAGGATGATGGTGTAGGTGATTCCATATCATCGTGCAACTATTGAATCATCTACTAAGTGTATGGTGCAGATGTAGGGCTAGCTCGGCATGATGGATCAGGTGCATCCCCCTCGTCCAATAAGTGAACCATGAGAAATATCACATGGATTTGGGGATCCATGGAGTGAAATATACTGTTATAGAGGCCCATGGATCTAAATAATCACCCTACATGTCTTAATGTATCCATTTCGAGGATTAGGACCCCATATAGGGATACCAAACCGAAGATGGAAACCATATGCAATCCTGCACAAGATCCAATGTGTCACCTAGCCATTGAGTACCACAATTCATTAGAGAAATTAAGTAAATGAGCTTACCTAATCATGAACCATAGGTTGGGACTTCATAATGGCCTCCCCTTCCATAATGGGCTTCGAGATGTTTCAATGTATCCTAAACTTCAAATGTGGTTAACCAATAATCCTATTATGTGTTTTCTACTTCTAAAGGAGAAAATATAGTCAAGGTACATCCTTCAGAAGTTGGTGGCATGTGACAGATAGGTGAATGAAGTAGGGGATGAGGAGGGGCAACCCTCGGTCACATGGTAGGGTACAATGGTAGCTAATAAGAGGGAAGTCCACACATGGGTTTATAACGTGTAGGAGGGATAAATCGTGGTACATGAGGTGCCTCGTCCTTTATTTTTCCACCCTTCTTTATATGACTTTTTCCTTTTTATGAGTTTGTTTGATTAACTACTCAGGGTGATGAGCCTCATCATTGGATAACTATATGCGCCTTCATTCACCTCCTAGATTAGTCAAATCAACTCTTCTCACAACTTATTACATATTTTGATTATATTTTGTTTAATGAGATGAGTCAAAGTGAGATGTTATGCCTAGTGGACTAATGTACATTAAATGCAGGTTTGTGAGAGAAAATCAGGGAATTTTGGCAAGATTAAAGGTTGAAACTCAAATGGAACAAGGAAGAGAAATTGTAGGAGGTAAATCATCCTCATTTACTCCTCCCTCATTTGAATATTCCTCCATCAATCACACTATCTCAGAGTACAAGCAACCAAGGCATGAAGATCAAAAGGTATCCGAGCAAGTTATAGTCAAAGAGTTAGTTCATCTCGAGTTTGGAGGATGAGACTCCCTAGATTTAAGGAAGTCGTTGGAGACTTCATTTGTGTAAATAAAGAGGCCTAGAGCCTCATTAGGATTGGAATTTTTGTTGTAAAAACTAGTTATTTTTGAGCTCTAGACTTGTGCAAGACATTGCTAAGTAATTTTCTGTTTTGATAATGAGAATGAGCTTTCTCATGATCCAGTACTAAGTTAACTCAGAGGGATGATGCTCTTGGGTTAGGGCCCAACCCTAGCAGCAAAGGCTCCTCTTCTTGTATCTGTATGCTTATATTAGTTTCGTAGATTCATGGTTAAATTGTCCTTAGAAGTATTTCGTTGCATGTAGTGTAGATTTGGTTAGTTTGTTTATTAGTTTGCTTCCATTTGTGCTTTACTTTAGCAGTAGGTTAGAAGGAATAAAAGGAACACAAAAAATATGTCAATAGGTGTCTTGGCCTCACTTCTTTCTTCAGGGATCATGATTTGAGGAAAGGACCCCTCTGCCACCCCAAAAGGACAAATTTCTATTTTCTCATAGAATTTAGAGTTTACTGTACTTGAACTAGCATTTGATCAGTTTGCAAATGTAGGATTTAATTACCATTTCTTCCATTCTCAATCTGACAGTAGATATCATCAATGACTTCATCTTATTCTGCAAATTTTCCTCATGCATGAAGTAGACAACTAGCTCATTAAACTATGTTTTTCTAGCTCATTGAAATTATTCTTGTTTACATGATTTTTTGGAAAATACCATTGTTTGACGCAGTGCAGGTGTTTCAAAAGTAGAGAAAGATTTCATAGCAAGAAAACTCCTTCCAAATTCATCCATCCATAATCATTCCTTGCCTTCACTAAGACCTTCACCAGTTTCATCATTTTACATGGAAGCTTCTCCAAGCATGTTGAGCAAATCCAACCATCTCCCAACCTTGGTTTCGAGTTCTGAGCAATCCTAGGAATTTTCTCACTCCATTCCACCCACCAACCACCTTCACTAGGCCTTCGATCACCTTCAGTGCCCATCGTTTTGCTCTCGGATGTATGTTGTAGAAATTAAGGGAATCCTATAGGTTTTTAGGACATCCCGTAGGTTTTCATGTAGTGCCATGTTTTGAGGCTGAAGTGAGGGAAAACCTTAAGGAAGCCACACAAGGTCACCTAAGGGTTTCCCAAACCTTCCAACCATCCATCAAAATCCCTAAGCCACCTGCCACACCACCAAAAGAGATTAACTTTCACACTTGTTTTTCCATAAAAAGAATAAAAAGAAGAAAACATATTTATTTCAGTCCTTTACATGCACAATAGTGACGTTTGATGTTTTGAACTTCCATGCTTAGGACAATAGCATTTCATGCATGTTAGCTTAGAATTATTGTATAACATAGTTTCTTTGTAGTTAGTTAGGAAATTGTGTGTTTTTAGCATTGGATTTCAGTCCTTTTCCTTATTACAGTAGACAAGCTTTCTCCTAAAGTAGACTTATCTTTCTTTCATTAGTAATCAAGCTTCTTCTGAATCCATAGAAGTCTGGCTTGAAAAAACTAGTGGTCTCTCGCCAGCTGAATAGTGCCGAAAGGCAGAACCATCACTGTTACTTGTGTATACAACACTGTCACGTCCAAGTTTGTACGAACCCCGGGTTGATAAAATAAAGCTGGTAGCCCCAAGAGTTGCAACATTCTTGCTGCAATACTGGTACTCATCACTTTTTGGTGCCGTTGCCGGGGAGATGTCTGAGCGATATGTGATTACTTCTTTCTTTCTTCCATTTATTGTTTCTAATATTCTTCTAGTAGTTTCATTTCTTCAAAAGTAATTTACTTTTCTTCCTTTTCCATTCTGCATTCTTTGCTTTCCTTGCCATTCTGCAAGTAAGATTTCAATCAAGTAGTTAATTTTCCATTTAGTCAGTAGTTTTCATTCATTCTGTAATTTCAATTCTACCATTACTTTCAAAGTTTAAGAAAAACACAAAACACAACAAGAACAGTTTTTTCATGTCTTGTAGGAATATGGATAACTTAGGGAAATTTTTTCCAAATACACCCACTGCTTCAAACAACCAAACTTCGCTCTTCTTCGGTGACTATGAACTGGAAGAACCTTTAGGTGAGAAATAGACATATTTGAAGAACCTATAGTTGAAGAAGAAGAAGGAGAACCCATTCCTACTAAACCAATGGACGAAAACAGAAATGACACAGGAAATAGGGAAAGCATTGAGGGTCCCTTCCCCATCAGGGAAACCAATGGGGATACTAAGATGAAAAATATAAGCACCTCTCCCCTTCGTCATTTCCATGGCCTGACCTTAGAAGATCCAAAAACGTTTTTATTTGAGTTTGTTGTCATATGCGAACCTATAACTACACCATTGATGAGCAGACGTTGAAACTATTTCCATCCACTCTCAAGGATGGAGCTTTTCACTGGTTCATGGGTTTACCTCGAGATATCATCACAACTTGGCTCAGATGCAGCAACCCTTCAACAACAAGTATCGAGACTATTGTAGGTCTAAAGACACTAAAGAGGAAAATTTTAGGATGACCTTATGGCATGATGAATCCCTAGAGGATTATGAAGAAGGATTCCAGCTATAAAAGGGCTAGGTGCACACTTGACCTTGAGTCACTAAAGCTAGTCTTGCTTAGGGGAGTAAGGGAATATCTTTTGGATACCCTAAACTTTTAGCAGGAGGGGATATACAACAGTTACCCTATGAGGATATCAATACTGTCTTTAGAAACCATTCTAGGGTAGCTAGGAAAAAGGGTAGGGGTAGTCAACCTATGGTTAGTCCATCCTCTTCCAGTTCATCCATCAAGGGTGAAATTGGAAACATCATGGATGATTTCAAGAGTGAGATGCTGCAAACACTTTCCCTACAGATGGACACTATGCACATTAAGAGAAAACAAGAGGAAGCAGAGAGAGCCTTAGCCATTTTTTACCCTAGATGCACCAGGAGGCACCCTAGGAACAAATGTCCATTGAATTATATTGAAATTAGCTCAGTCTGTGAATAAAACCTCTCCACAACTAAGTGCCCTTCTCTCCCTAGATTAAAATCCACATATCAAGGACTTGAAGGAGTAACTGAACAACTCTACTACATAAACCAAAGGAGACCTCATGGGCCTAGGCCATACCAGCAGGGCATGCAAGGGTCATCCCATGCATATTACAACCCCAGATAGGCCATATCCATATATTCTTGGGCTCCCCCTACTCATCCTTCCTGGTCTACACCTCCTCCTTGGTCCTTTGCAGCTCAGTATCATTCCCAGCCAACCAGCCAGTCATTCCAACCATATGCTCTTCCACAACCTTAGTGGAGTGCACCACCCTAGGGGTGGAGGCCCCCATACAAAAAAGCTCCAACTTTATTGCCTTCACCACCTGCTCAACCACAAATGTTACACTTTGCTCCACCTAAACAACTCCAGATGCCTGCCCTGTTAGAGTCGGTCTTGTCAGTCCTCCAGCAGAGATCAAACATGCTCTTACAAAGTGAGTTTAAGGTGTCAAGGTCAAATTTTGTCATTTTAGTGAGTCTTCAAGCAAAATTTGATCACTAGGCATTAGGTTTAGGGGTTGATTTTACCCTTGTCAAAGTTTTCCAAATGACGTTCCATGTCACCATTCAACAGAGGGTACCATCATTCAGAGGATTTTCATCATCATGTCATGTTCCACTGGGTCATTTTACACCTTGTTCATTTTCCCCACACATCGAGATATGTTTCACTCAAATGATGTTTATGAGCAATGAAAGATGAATTTGGGAAACCTGAGAGAGGTTTTTGTCCAAAGCTTTCCAAGGAAGACAAACCTCCTTCATGTTTTACACAGGTGTCATGGTTTTGGATAAATCACAAAAATATAGTTGCCTTGGGAGAATTGATGTACCTCTGAAGTGACCTTGGAAAAATCAAATTTTCTCCTAGCTCAGTTGACCAAATGACTTTCTTGGTGCATCAAATGATAACTAGACACCAAGATATTTCCAATGAGCTATCATGAGATCCATTTAGAGTTGAGGAAGGCATTCAAAAGTTGACTGTAACATCACTCTGCCTTTAGGCAGCCTCATTTGGCACATTTTGACCAATATTGGGAGATTTGATTGGTGACAGGACAAATGAACTCCAAATTGAAAAATTCCTCTTGGGTTGGAAAGTAGACTCAAAGCCCTTTCGAACGCACTATCCTGCGCCCAATTTGGACACACATAAGGCCTCCAAAAGTATTTCAGAACAAGAATAACACACAGGTGGAGGAGTGCAGTGCACTGGGAGGAATTGCCCAGTGTTAATTTGAACGGGCGCGACACATATGGAGAGCGTGGTGCACTGGGCAAAGTGCATAGTGCACAGAAATATAAGGCCCAAAAACTATCCAATCTACCTAAAAACTTTTGGATGCTCCTCAAATTTGAAAGGTAGGCCACCTACCTCTGTTCTTGCATCAAAATTTGAAAGGGATAGCATGGTGGTAGGGGCATAAATCAAGTGCAAACATTTTTATAAAGCAAACAAAAGAGAAACAATGAAATCATGATCCTAGGGTTTGTGCTACAGTAACAATGCTGCTAAGGTGTTTCCTACCCTACCCCCATTACTCTTTCCCCTATGCTATTGTCCCTATAATCACTACCCTAACCCTACCAAAAAATCATACTCCCTTTCCCCTCTTCCTATTGCTCAAGAAAAAACCCAAGCCCTACCTTGGAAACAACACAAACCCCACCCCATCAACACTATACCCAAACTACTCCCGAATCCCTGACAAATCTCTCCTTTAATCCCTATTCCCATTACTTCATTCCCTTCCTAATAATCCCTGTTTAGCTGTCCCCTTGATGAGAAATTGTCAAAGCAACTACCAGCTTCATTTGAATCAAAGGGCAGCCTAGAACTCAAGGTACAAACAATGGTCATGGCATCTGAGGGTTCATCATAGTATGAGATGGAGACTCAAAATGATACATCCTCAGAAGAATAGGCTCCCAGTAATATAAGGACAAGAATCTCATGCGTGACAAGGGGCCATCAGGTGAACAGGAGGCCGATTTCATCCTCATTCAGGATGATGATGCAGATGTGGAGAGGGCCCGACTTAGGATGAATATTGAAGAGTAGAACACAGAGATCCAAGACTTGTCACTCAATGTGGAGAGGGAAAAATGGATCATCAATAATTTGGAGCAGAGAAGCAAGTAGCCTGAGGACTAGCATGAGATCATGGAGCTGCAAAACATCTGTGAAGACCAGCAGGCTGCCAAAAGAAGCCTAAATGAGAAGACACCTATTCAGCAGGAGATAGAGGCTGATTGAGAGATTTGGCTCGAGAGGATCCACAGCCAATTAGAGAAGCTGTAGACGAAAGCACACAAGGACAGGGACATGCTCAGGAACATGAACACCACTATTGGGCACGGAACAAGGTTTTCAAGGCACGAATAAGGAATTTGAAGGCAAACCTAAGGAAGACATCAAAAAGGAAAAAGAGCCAAAAAGAGCATGATCGACTCCAGATATTGACTGAGTTAATCCTTGGCCCACCATAACACTTAATCAAGAATCTCCAGACCAAATTTCAATAAATTTGGAGCACATTTTGAAATTTTGAAATTTTTTGGACAAAAAACAGGAAATTCCTCCCTGTGCATCGTGCACCCTGCGTGATGTTAAAATTATAGAGCTCCAGTGAAGAAACAACTTGCATATTTAGATTCAGCATCGAAAAATACGTCTGCTGGTGCCTGGGAAAGAAATTTTGATAAGGTTTGGGTCTCCTAAAGGTAAAAAAACACCCAAAAATGGCAGAGAATAGAAAGCAATCTTGGAAGAATGAAGATTTGAAGGAGAAAATGAGCACCAAATTGAGAAATTCCAGTGGGTTTAGAAAGTAGACAGGATAGGCTTTCTAACAAGCCCACTTGGGCACATTTTTGACACCTTCAAGTGCCCCAAAACAGGCCCAAAATTAGCACGATGCACAGAGAAAAGAGCGCAGCGCACAGAGGAAATTTTGCCCAGTTTGCTCCCGTTTCGCGAAATTTTGGGTCGCGACTTCTCCAAGTGGGCCCGGTCATCTACACTTTAGATGTTTGGAACCAAAAGTGGCATTTAAAGAGTTTTCTCTCCAGATGGGCATCTATCCAAGTGGCAAAGGAATGCAAAGGGTCACCCCAGCCAAATGTCATGCTTGAGAGCGCTGCACCTGTAGCTGATGGTTGTCTCTCCATCTACATTTCGAAATGCTTTGAGTAACTTCCCAAGCCCTGGGTGTTCTATATCTTCCTTACACATTCTATATATTATATTCAAACCATTTGCAAAAGAGGTTGGTTGGCTTGTAACTTCTGGGAGACTGTGGGAAAGAAACTTTGTTTATGCATTGTATATTTTTACAGAGAATTAATGAAAGGCAGTGGCTCTGTTTCATGAGATTCCTGTGGTTGTGAGTATAGAAAGTGTTTCTCTTATGTTTCATATGTATCTTGTTATTTTTTGTATTTCATTTCGCATTAATTTCTGGTGAAAGCGTTCGAGTGAGATCAGGTAGAATTCAATTCTATTGCTCTACCTGTGGGAAAATTTCATATACAGTGTTCATTCTTCTGTTTGAAAAGGATTCATGTCACCCATACCCTTTTAAACTTCTTAATCATTGTCTCCATTTCTTTGTTATGTTCCATAGTTTCATTTCGTATCCATTTCTGGTGAATTGTTTTGAGTGAGATCGGGTAGAATCCAATTTTATTGCTCTACTTGTGGGAAAATTTCATATACAGTGTTCATTCTTCTGTTTGAAAAGGATTCATGTCGCCCATGCCCTTTTCAACCTCTTAATCAATCCTTCCATCCCGCCACATTTTAAAACTAAATTCCTATGCTTCCAGCCTACCTTGCCTCACGAAATGATATGTGCCTTCATTTTAAGTTCTATGTTCATTGAGGTCCAATGGTCCCATAACATCCCAGAAATATAGTCATTCATAAAAATCACTCCTTGTTTTCATTTCCACTTACTAGCCTAAGATAAATAGTTCATTATAAGTCATCTCAGTCCTTCTTGTTCATCTATTCACTGAGTGTGACCCAGAAAGAGCCCTCTCCTGTTCTAGTAGGGCTAGCTACCAGACTGAGCGTGGTTTGTGGTTACCATGAATTTTTCCTCCTTTTAGCCTGAGGCGGATTTAGGTGCTAACATGCCTAACCAAATCTGAACCTGAACAACAGACATGCACAACAAGTATACAGTGGAGAGACATCCTATCCTGCTTATGCTATGGAGATTCGAGAAATCAAATTGAGGTCTGGAAGAGTACTCCCGGACAACCAGCCTCTACCTCTAGCTAGGGAGGTTGAGGAGGAAAGAGAGGAAATAATTCCTAAATTAAAGCCACCACCC
>APFE030879386.1:0-13934 GCA_000404065.3 Pinus taeda
ATATATCACCGCAAAAAAAAATGTTTGAGCGCTTGCTGCCACTGTAATATATATTGCTGCATAAACAAATGCGTGCTTGTGTTACCACTCTCAATTGGAGCACACTATCACCTTATCACATGCTATCACTGTATATCAATCAACATTTGATAATGGACATTAACTAGGAATCCGTTTTGGCACATAAGCGAACTGTTATGTGGGGCATGGCGTTTATACGGACAGTCAATATACCATTACACACAGTCAATGTATACCATAACTGATTTAAAAAGACGTTTCTACCAGGGACTACTTGCAAATCGATTTACTCGAAAAAGTTGTTCATCCTCAGCCACATATGGAACATGTCTTCGATGGTCCATTGATTGATTTCTCGGCAACAAGGCGATAGTCGTCTCCTATATTACTCAAAGACCGTGATTTTATGGCGAGACGACAATAACTTTCTGAAATCGCATTTTTATCCAGGATTTACCGAAAGGCTTAGTTCGAAGACTGCTTGTTACAGCGTTTTAGGGGTTGGCTCAATAACAAGGTTTTAGGGCTCGCCCCGATAACAAGGATTTAGGACTCAACCCAATAACAATACTTGTCTTTGCGTGAAGGCCTCTCAAGGCCTGCTTGATTTAGGAGTAGAGGCCTTCGCATGGCCGGATTCCACACCACCAGCATTGGATCTGAGCATCGCGAGGGGATATCTGACCGTTTTCAAATGACATTGACAAAACTAAACCAAAACAACACATAGCACCCAAGTTTGGGCTCTCAATTCTACATGAACCAGGGAGACTGACAATGGCTCTGAGGACGAAAGCGGTACACCTCTTGAAGAATTTGGTTTAATAGAGAAAACAATAGCGAACTATCATAGAACTATCCCTAATCTGCGAGCAATGCACAGGAATGGGCAGGCGTTTCAATTACCTTCAGGCAACGTTACCATTTCCTTTAGGCAGGCAGCGTTACCATTTCCTTCAGGCAGGCGTTTCACTCAGCAGCGTGTGTTTCACTTCAGGCACCGTGTGTTCACTCAGATGTTTGGTATGTAGCTTCAGGCAGGCAGGCATTTACTTCAGGTGTGGGACAAAGGAGCAGAAGGCAGGCAGTGGACAGGAGTTACAAAGCAAGGTTAAAAAAAGAACCTGGGACCTGTGCTCTGATACCATGTCAGGCCAGGAGTAACTCCAGAAAACTAATTCATTTATTCATTAAGCCAGCTATCTATTATATACATGAATGTGATTGTTCAGTTCATCTTCTCGATGACTGTTCACATTCAATTCCCCCGATCGCTGAGGATTAGGTGTCAACAATTTGTTTACTTCTTTTCTTAAAGTTTTGGATTTAATTTAATAAAGAAAAAGAAAAAAATGTTTTGTTTCTTTTTTCTTTTGTTTTCTTTCATTAATTTGAAGTCTTTGGGTTTGAGAAAAGTGGGAGTTTTTATAGTTAATACAAGCATTCCTTTTTGCTTTGGGAGTGTGATTGGCATTGACATATTTATCTTGTTTGTTTGATTGGTTTCCATTATTTTATTTTTCCTAATTTCTTACCTTAAGATTTATAGTTGAATCTTGAATTTTCATATCAATGTGCATTAGGATAAGTTGCATTAGAACAAACATTTAGTTCTTTTTTATTGTTCTTGAATGTGTGAATGCTTATTTAAAAAAAGAAAAAAGAAAAAAAACTTTGCTTTAAGTAGAGTCTCACAGAACCTTGTACAAATTACTTTTCATCGAAGAAAAGTGAGTTGCATTTTCATGTAGCCTAGGTTTTCTTATTAAGTTCTTTTGTGTATTGTCACTTTTGTATCTTTGATTCTGAGTGATTGACCAACCAATCCATTGTGAAAGTGTGGAGTTGCCTCCTTAAGGACATAAGTTTGATTGTGTTATTTCTCTTCCTTCAAAGTCATTTGAACAATTCCACAAGAGAAGGATCTGTGCATTAGTTGGGTATGGAAAATATTCCTATGGATACCAACCAAGGGACCCATTCAAAAGGGGATCCTTGTGCTTTTCATTTCTTTGGAAACATTGGTGCCCACTTGATGGCCATTTTGAATATTCCTGGATTGAATGTTGGACTACTAGTTTGGATGTGGTCCACTCCGAATATTCTGAATTTTTTTGAAACTTCTTAGATGAACACTTTATTTCAAGGACCTCAAATGGGTGTTAGTTCATCTTCTTTTCCATAAAAATATAGGCTTCCTCTTTCTCCTCCATGTTATAATAATAAATCTAAAAATAAGATAAAGAGTTGAATAAGAAGGAGAAGAATTCTCTCCATGAATCATCACCAACCTTTGCAAGTCATGTTGGGGGAATAGGTCTGGTCACTGATAGTCATACTAACAATGAGTCACCTACCTATGTGAGTCATGTTGGTGATGGCTCACTAGCTTCTGTGAGTCATTTTATGGGCACAATTCCTATCTCTCTTGGGAAAGAGTCTCTAACCACTAGAAGTCATGTTGGAGACTCTCTGCCAGCCATTGCTAGTCATGTTGGGGGCATTGATGTTGATCAAATAACTAGGCATTGAAGATTTAAACCTAAATTCCCTTGTAGCCTATGTAAGGGAGATCATCTTACTCATTTATACCTTGATATTTAAGTGGTACAAAGGTTGTGGTATGAGTCTAAATGTTCTTCTAATCTTGAAACTGTTATGGTTTCTAAACAATTTATTCAGCCATTAGTTGATTAAGTGGTGGAGCCAATGTAATATTTGGTCAATCCCACTCCTCTTTTGGCGGGTAAAGTGTCTACCAATAGATTCTTCTTGATTTCTAGATAAGAGTCTTCTGGACTAGGGGGCATGCCAATCTCTTCGATTGCACCCCCTCCAAGTTCTAAGAGTGTTTCCTTTGATTGGGATAATCTTGTTGAGCCTTGTCTTCCTTCTTATCCACCTTTTCAAATAAGGGTTAGATTTAATACTACAAATATCTATCGATGTATCATGGATAAAGGATACTTTGCAAGTATTATATCCTTCTCGACTTGGAGATATTTGGGTTCTCCAAAGTTACTGGCAACTAATAGCTAGTTTCTAGCTTGTGATAGAACACCTAGTGAATCTTTGGGTGTTCTTCCTTAATTTCCTTTCACATTAGGTGGGAAGACTACCTTAGTCGATATGTGTTGGCTTATGGGGGCCTGACCTAGGTTCAGTGGTGATTAGCCAAACAAACCCTGTTACTACTGGCCCTTTCGGCAACAGTCTGCAGAGTACGGATTAAGGTCTCACTCAAAGTAGTATGGGAGGGTGCTAGAACTAGGTTTCCGCACCCTAGAGATGTCTGATGATTTTCAGTGGTCTGCAGATTTTCCCTGCGCACGCCGCTACGAGCATCTATTAGTACCCAACCTGCAATGCTGCCTTTGCACATCCCTACTCGAGGCATGATCCGTGTTATGACCCAATTCCTTACTACTAACCCAATAAATGTTGATCACTTAGCTTATCAGTATGTCTCTAATTATATTTAACTGTGTTCAATATTCATATAAGTGCGCGTGATACATAAAACAATATATTTAAAATGAAATAACACAAGAATAGATACATAAGATCTGGAATCAAATTTCTCTTTATTATTCTTATTCCTCAATTACAGACTAAACTTCACCCTACACACTCAGCTGCAGGGTTTGCAAACTCAGCTGCGGAATCTACTAGGCCTCTGCGCACTTAGCTGCAGAGCCTCTTCCTACTACTATGACCCAAGACACTTAGACCTTTTCTCTATGCTTGCTATCTTCTAGACTCCATTATTTTTTCATCTATCAATATTTTTTTCTCCTTACAACTTAGTGCCTTGCTCTATTTATACAATCCCATGGTCCGCAGACCATGGGTAGGCCAACATTACATTACAAAACTTAGGGTGGACAACCCTATGACTCAACATACATTTCAAGCTCCACTCCTGTAATTCGCGGAGTCTTACAACATTATTGGACCAAAACTTGGGCTTTGAGCCCCAAAACATGTTGTGGGGGGATTCTATGCCCAACAGGCCCCCAACACAAACATTGTGACTCACCCTTGAGTCACTCTGTCGGTGCGGCGATCTTGGCACGGAGTCCCTCCAATTGGTCCTGAATGGCCTGAATATTTGCAGCGCAGTGTACTGTTATCTGCTAAACCTGCTGCATTCTTGCTTCTGAACCCTGTGTTTCCAGCGTGCTATGCTACATCTGTACATGCATTCCTTGAATCTGCGCAAGCTTTCCTTCAATATCCACCATGATTGTGAAGGCTTCTTCAATGCATGGCTAGATGTGTGCTTTTAGAACTACTTCTCTGTGGTGTGCCGCATCCACCTGCTCTTTTACGGCCTTGGCCTACTGCATCCTTGCAAGCCGTTGAGTAAGGAATAATGTCTGCGTAGTCCCTCTAATGCTGTCATATTTCTGCTCGAGTTTTTGTGCCTCGGTCTCCAGCCGTTGAATGTTGGGGTCTTCCTGCAACGTAGTGAGGACCTCCAGTGCCTGCTCCAACATGTTAGTACAGTTGCAGACTGCACCTCCAATCTCTTCCATCCTTGCTGCAATAGTGCTGGTGCACTATTCTTTGACCTCTTAGGGAGTGGAAGGCCGCGCCTTCAGTCGCAACTCAGCAATCTGGAGATTTAGCTCCAACTGCACTCTTGTTATTTCCTCACGCGTGTCACGGACTTTGCTTGCCAAACAGTGGATCCGAACTTCTGTTGGTAGGTCTGCTGTAATAGACAACTCTGGGATGCACTGGCAGGCGTCGTCGACTGTCTGTACCAACTGTTTGTTCTGCGATACCAACTCGTCGCACTGCAAGCTAAGCTGTTCTATATTAATCTTCTGCTCACTCATAACCTGGATTGCGCGACTCTCTTTGGCGCGGAGTTCTACTGTTATCCCATCCTGCAACTAATAAAGTGTGTTGGTGAGCTCCAGTATTGCAGCAATAATGCTGCAACTCCTGGGGCTTCCTTTTTTACTTTTATCAACCCGGTAGTTCGTAACAAACTTGGAAGCGACGGTGCTGTATGCACAAGTACTAGCTCTTATTACAGGCTGTCACTTGATTAGCTGGCGCAAGTTTTCTAGGAGCTTAAGCCAACTTCTATGAGTTCTCAGAAGAAGCTTTTACTGTGATGGATGAAACTCTACAGGGCCTATTCTATTTGCAGAAAGAGAAGGAAAACTGAAATGAAATGCAAACCCTAGAAAACCCTAATTTACCACTAACCCTACTTTTGCAAAAAGAGATGGAAACTACTGAAATGGGTGCCATTGACTATTGAAAAGTTAAATTACATTTATTCAAGCTACTTTTGAAGAGAAATGAGAAGAAATCATCGTTTTGTACTTTTGAGTATTTTTATGTGGAACTATTCTGCTTGTGATTTGACTAGTTGTGACTGTGCAGAGGTTTGGTGGCAAAGGAAGATGGAGTTGGCTTTTGCAGATGGTGAGGAAGGTGTGGAGAGGTCCTAAGAAGTCCCTAGTACCCTTTTGGAGACTTCCATTGCAATTAGACTTCGAAAAATCACTTGTAGAAAATTCTACACGAGGCTGCAGGGGATCTATAGGAGATTCTACAGGAGGATCTGTAGGAGGAGGCCGAAAGTGGTTTTTGGAGGTTTGAAGGTGGAAAAATGATGGGAAAGGGAAAATGAAGGTTTGATGAAGGTGTTGAGGGGTCTATAACTTGTCAAAGAAGATCAAGGCCAAAGGAGATGGTTGGATTTGTTCAAAGGACAAAAATGTAATTTTATGGAAAATCGCAGAAATTAGGGCAGATTGGCGAAATGTGGCGAATGAGTGGGGGAAATATTGAGAGATGAATTGGTACAGGTTGTGTTATGGAGGAATGATGAGCTAGAATGTTTTACAAGAGATATGCACACTTACTTCTCAAAATGACCAAAGCAAGAACCTAAAAACAAAGTTTTGTTTATTTTAACCTAAATTTTGACTTAAAACGAGAAAAATGCCAAAAAATACTTTATGAACAGAAAATTATGCGAGAAAACCATGGTAAAGGAACATGAAATGATCTAAGCATGTGAATCCAAACTAATATCAACTTCTCCAACTCGAAATCTCACACTAGCAGTTGCATTGGAAGAGAAAAAACTGTGTTTTTGGTGGCAACAATAGTGCCTTGACCTCAAATCATGGTCCTAAGGAGGGAGAAAGGAGATCAAGACCTACTGGTGGAATTTTTGGATATTTTTTTGTTCTGCAGCAAACTACTTAAGCAACTTGAAGCAAAAACAACTATTCTAACCTTCAAAAGAAACCTAATTTAACAAAGCAAGATTAACCTAAACAACATAAATTATCTCATGAATGCAAGAAAAAGCATATAAATACACGAAGGAGGTGCTGGGAAGCTTGGGTTGGGTCCTAAACCAAGAGCTTCAGTCCTCTAGAAAAAATCATTGCTGGTTCAAAACTTGGTTCATCTTCATTTATAAAAAAATAACAGTTACATCACAAAACTGTCTTCAAAAAGAGCTCGAAAATGAGCTGAGTACAAAGCTGCAAAAATGTGCAAAAATATACTATGAAATGGCTAACCTACTGAGGCTTGAAGCCTTCTTATTTATAAAAATGGGGACTCCCAACAGTCCTCATAAACTTAAGGAACTCGGCTGCCTAGAACTGAAGATAACATCATCCCTACTTGACTTGCTGGGCAACCCATTGGAATCATCAATGTGGGCCTGTGTACTCTGAGCTACTAGTGGAGAATTCAAGGAAAGGGTCATTAATGAAGGAGACACCCCTCCTACAAGTCCTCTCCCCTGTTTCCTCGAGTTTGGTTGCCATTTTCTCATGATTTCCTTGTCTTTGTCTAAAATTGTCCCAAAAAATCTGCAATAAACATTCATTAGACTACATGGCAAAGTGACCATCCCCATTCACTCTATTGACATAAATATATTCGAAAACATGCACAAAACTATTTAGAATGGTGGATTAAATGAAAATAATAGGCAAAATGAGCCCATATAGTTACCCATTTCTAGGGCTCATCATGTGTCATGGGGAAGGCAACCAAGTTAAGGCCAATGCCTTTCATTGTATTAAGCGTCACCCGCTCCATTGTGTTTTCCGAGACTAGTGCTCCATCTAGTAATGTTATCGTATTGGCCATTTTTGCGCATAGGATCTGTTTTGCTGCCGACGTGTTTGCTGCGACATGGGTAGACAAGGTACCCTCCTACAGGGGCTACACCTATAACTCCTGCAGCTGCGTCCTTAGGGCCCCCAACACAGTCTGTTGTTCCGTCATAAAGTCTTGGAGCGCTTCACTAGTGACATTGCAAACTGTCTTGCCGATGTCATGGAGGTCACCTTCAGTTAAGGTGATCGGGTTGATAGCTAGCTTTGAGGCCTTAACCTTCTTTCTTGGGCTTGCTATTTCTACGATGCACCGCAACTTGAGCTATGTAGAGGCAATCCCTAGGTCTGCGGTCTCTCCTGCAAGCTCTGTGTCCTCTACCTCCTACCTTGCAGAAACTGCTTGGCCTTCCTTTGCCTGCACTGTGGTGGTCTCTGTTGTCAGCGCTAATGCTGCTGCTTCGGCGACCTTCTTCTGCTTCGTAGCTGCATGTGCTGCTTCGTAGATTGCCCTGACCTCAGCTGCCACCTTTTCGTTCCTCCTTCTCTCGGCTATTTGGGTGACGCGCTGCTTGGCATCATCCTTCATTTTTTGCACTGTTGTCTTATCCAACTCTGCCAAATCTGGGGTGCACCACTCAGGAGGCCATATCTCTAACACTTTAAAGATCACGTTGTCAGTGGCTATGAGTGGGAGCTTTGTCCACTATTGCACCAGATCATTTCGAGCCCAGTTGTAGATGTTGTGCATGTCCACCTTGAAGTCTGTAAAACTCTGCAGGTTGTTGTGCACCATGGGGGACAGGCGTGGCCTCCTATTAATCCACATTCAGATGCTCGCCTCCATGAGCACCCAGAAAATCTTGTTATTGCGAGTTTGTTTCACGTCCTTGGTGGCCCAAAGAGAAGCGTACTTCGCGACCTCTAGTAAGTCTCGGTTGATGCTCAGGAACTGGCTATCCTTTGGTAGTTCCCCCACTACCAGCAAGATGGATAAGAGCAACCATGAATAGTGGAAGCTCTTACCCTATTCCTGGGCCTCCTGGAAGTTGAGAAAAAATTCTTCGCAGAGGAACTCAACCCAGTTGAACTAGACCCCTTGAACACACTGTTCAACCAACACAACTACCAGCACTGGTACTTCATCGCCACGACATTTTCTCATTACTTTACCAGCCAAGAGTTGGGTGGCTACGCGCACCCCTTTATCCTTGATACTGGTGATAGCGTAACCCCTCTTTTTCTTCTTGAGCTTACATTTTTTCTTCATGGCTTTTGTGAGAGCCAAGTCGCTGCTTTTTCTTGCCATTGTCGCGGGGTCCTTTCCCTTATAGGGAATCTGAGAATTCGGTGGATGAGATCTGCCATGATGGGAATAGGCTCATCCAACCATAAGTACCCATCATGCACCAAGAAAAGAAGCTGCCTGATTACAAAAATGGTGATGGGCATGCGGTGAAAATGTGGTATCTATAGCAAATGAAGCAACTCGACCTTTTCCACACCGCACAACCATTTTCGTGGCTCCAATGTTATTACTGGCCCCTCCATATTCTATTTCATTAGGCTCGCCATCTCTAAGTGCAAGAACTTATCACTATCCACGAGGTCCCAGTATTCAAATTTCAGGGTGGGCATGCGGCCTAGGAGCGGACCCTCAAAGATAATTCCATTGGGAAGGAGCGGGGTCTAGAGTGCACTCTTCATTACATCCAGATCCTTTGGTACTTTGGCTTTCCCTTTCCGTGGAGGGACATACTCAGGAAATTTTTCTATGGAGCGCAATGGTTGGATGTCTTCCTCCGTGTCTTATTCTTCCTCTACTGCGGCAATTAGATCATGCAAGTCCTCTTCCTCTTCATCTGTTTCAATGGTGACTGCCTTGCCTTTTTCTTCCATTGATAGCTTGTGTTGCGCATTCGTTGGGGACATGTGTACTGGTCCCATTACCTACTTATCTTTCTTTGGTCTCGGCATCCAGGGTGATTTAGGGATTTCTGGCACAACCCCAGTGCTTGTGGGAACATTGTGGATTTGTGTGGCGTTGCTAGCAGTTCCTTCTTCAATGCCCAACCCATCCTTGGTGGCCGTCATCCTTTCTGCACTGTATGTGGTTTTTCATGAACTTAAAGGCTCTATTATTACTCAGCTCTCAATACTCTACGCTCTATTCAACTACTCAAATCTCAATTGCCCAAGTGTTGTCTGCTGGCTAGCCCTTGGAGTTTTATAGCACCTTTTGAATTCAAATTCGACCATTCCCCCCAATTTCGGGCCATCAATGCTTTCTTGGTGGCAGGTTTTCTAAAATCTTACCCATAACTCTCGTCTTAAATGCTGCCACCCACTCCATTTGGCCATTAATCGAACATCCCGTCATGAACAATGATGCCAACGGTCACTTCCTAGCCTACCCACATAGTAGCGTACCCCCACTGCGCGGATGCGAACCTTGTGACCGACTGTTCTTGTGTGCATTTTTCAGAGCGCGTAACTGCCAGGTAGAATCATTTATAGTCCCACACTCTATTCTAGTTGTCTGGAATGCTAAGATCATTCTTCATGCGGCTAGTCAGGTGGTCGCACCTCCTGTGCGAGGCTCCATCTCGCCTTCCAGTATAGTCCAAGGAAAATCCTCAATTTCCCTCATGACAGTCAGCGTCACGCACTCTAATGTATGTAGCGCATTCCCATGGTTACTGCATTTGGTGATATGTGGTCCTAGCCATGGCAACAGACTAATCAATTCTTGGCGATAGTATTCTAATTCATTGGTATGATCATCTGCACCTTGCCTTTCCATCCTTGGTTTATCGACGAGATGTGCTTGCTTGATCTCGTTTTCCAGCCTCTTGACCTCTGCGTCCATCAAAATTCTTTTCTTCCTTAGTCATACCCAGTCCTTTTCAAGTTCGCGAAGTCTAAGGTCCCCTTTCCAAATGGCTTCTTGAAGCCTTCTGTGTTCTACCTTGTGTACTTGTGTGATTTCTTCATCCTGGGCTTCACACACTGTCGCACCTGCGGGTGCTATTATGTGTGGATTCATCATTGCATGCCCCTAAGAAATTATGGTTCCTACCTTGTTCCTCAACCTTAGAATTGTTTTTGCAGTCAGGGTTTTGCACATGGTCCTATAGGCCCATCAAATCGTTGGTATGTGCAGGTCCCAGTCAGTGCGTCTCACCTGCTGAAATCTGTTTAGCACCTCGCACAACCCGTCGAATGTTTCTCCATGGATAATCCTTGGCGCTCCTCACCTTTCTTGGTGCTGCGTTTTGTTTTGATTCTCTATTCTAGGGGTGGTATGTGCTTGTTCGGACTGCATTTCATATGTCTTTACCCATCGGGAAAGGTGGGCGCGCAACTTGTTTTTTCGCTTATAACTGGCTCTCATCCTGAGCTGGGGTTTTCCAAATCGTAGGTGCATCATTCATTTGCATCTGTGCCAGTCCTAAAAACTTCCCTGATGCGTACCCCAGCACCTTGCGGGCGTTGCGCGCAGTGCCCAGTTCAGAGCATCGAACTGTTTCTGTTCTAGAACTGCGCTTTCAAATTTGTTTAGGAATTCATCCACCGCTGCCAACCTGTCATACATAGGCAGATCCCTTACCTTTGTTGTCACACAACGTAGTGATCTAACCATCATGTTGTAATTAAGTGTTGTTACTTCATGCAGCTGATTCTGCCATCGCTTTATCTCTTCGTCTGAATCCGAAGTGCAGGAGCTTTCGCGCTCCCATGAAATCCTATCATCTACAGTCGAGTTTACCCAATCCCGTTCTCACACAGTTATCTTGTCGATGCAATCTAGATCATCATCACTATCATCGTTGCGCACCGGTTCAGTGTCTCGCGCTCCTTCGGCTGGATCTAGTGATACTACTACGTGCAGTGACTTTTTCTCAAAAATCATTTTGTGCTTCTTCAGATTTATGACTGCGGCCATATCGATGGCCAAGTCTATTCCTAGTAGCACATGATAGATATTTCTGTCATTGACAATCTCTATCACTTCAAAATACACTTGCGTGCTCAATATCCACCATTACCGCTTGCAATCTTCCCATGGGCAAGATCTTTTGTTGGTTTGCCATTCACAACTAAATAGGAGACCACTGTAGCACGAGTCTACCCATGTGTTCCCATGTTTGTTTCAATAGGACATTCATGTCCAATCCAAGATCCAGGATTACCTGATTCATTTCATACTCGCCGATTTGTGTAGTCAACCTCATTTTCCTTCCTGTGTGCAATGCATGCTTTCCAAGTTTCCAAACCACATGCGGTTCTCCTGACCCCGTGCACCTAGTGATAAGTTCATGTAGTCGTTTTACTACCTTGTTGTCGAGTAGCAGTTTCATGCATGTCTCTAGAAAGGTAGTAAGCATTGAAGGATCCATCCCAAGTTCTAGTTGATACTTACTACC
Organism: Pinus taeda; assembly: GCA_000404065.3. Lineage (NCBI taxonomy): Eukaryota > Viridiplantae > Streptophyta > Pinopsida > Pinales > Pinaceae > Pinus > Pinus taeda. The sequence goes on from APFE030879386.1 coordinate 11,555, forward strand.
TGAAGTGGAGGCCTCTGTGAAGCTCTTCTTAGCTTCCATGAATGTCTCCTTCACACGTTCTAAATCAAATTTAGGTTCCTTTGTAGGAGCCTTGCGAACCCACGCACTTTCTTCTGACTACCTACCTTTATCATCGCCAGTGGTCATACTGCTTGTGAGCATGATGTTTACATTCGAGTCTTCTTCGCACGACTCAGACCTCATCATCTGCAAAGTCTGAGTCAGAGGAGGCTGGAGTACCCCTTTTTCACGCAACCTCGCTACCAATGTAGGGCAGTGTTCTGCCTCATGATCAAACTAAGTATAGCACAAACATGATGTCCTTGTCAGGTTTGTATAATCATGGGCATAATTCCTTGGCCCTCCGCAATTGTAACAAATTACTTGTTCGTGACCCCTTCCTAGTCCCATTCCACCTCGACCTCGTCCGTGCTCCTGAAATCCAGCGCGCGTCATTCTTGCATTTGGGTCAAGCACTCGCGTTATGGTCTACACCCTTTAGGTAAGAGTCTGATCCATCATTAGTTCGTAGCTTTTGCAGGTGCATTCATCATGGCCTACCAACCTACAAAAATTACAAAAAAATTGCTGGGATGTTTGCGTATACTTCTGCAATAGATGACAATTATCCGTAGTGTGTTTTCCTCCTATCTGACAGATTGCGCACCATAGAGCGGGCGCCGTGCTTGGTCCTGCTTTTGCCTCACGTCTTAACGGCATTGACCCTCCTCCTGACAAGTAATTCATGAACACTGGACAATGGTCCTTGTCATGCCCCTGGCCTTTGCATTTTATGCACCATTCCTCCTCACGCACCTCTAACCAAGGTGTCCTATCATGTTTCAAACTCTGTATCTCCAGACACAGATTTTGCAGTTGTGTGTGGATTTGTTGGACTCCCAGACCAGGGTATTGTACATGGGTCTCATGCAATCTCATTTCCATCTCCAAAGCTTTGGCTTGGGTGGAAATATTTTGTTGTGACAACGCCGTCCTTAAATGCGGTGTTAGTGACACTACAAACCATGTGCAGTGTTGTCCATCCGTCAAAGTCATGTTGGCCTCACGAATCATACTCTTCAATCTTTGGTCCAGATCCCAGGGGGTCTCGCCTGGGAGCATCTCGATCTTCTTAAACATGATAATTAATTATGTCTCTAACTTTGGCCTACTAAATTCCCTGTTCAGCGCGGTTTGGATTTCTGTGATTCCTGTGTTTGGATGGTCATTAGAATGCTTGATGTATCATGTTAATGTGTGATCCTGTACTGCACTTACCATCATAGCCTTCTTGATATTGTCATCCATGACTCCTTGTGCTTCATACTGCCCTTACTGTAAGAGCCCTATCCTAGAGTCTTCTAATAGATCTATTTTCCTAGAATTTACATGCAACCAAAGGCAATAATTTACTTTCTTACAAGGCTTTTAAACAATGAAAATTTTACCCCTTTACATCGTAATACTTATAACTTATAGTGAACATTCCATTTTAATAAATTTACATGAACAATCTATAGAGGAATACCTGTATCGGTGGCTGGTGGAGATCCCTATGAGATGCTGCTCTTGCTGAATGCTCCTCTTGACTAACCCAACTGGGTTTACCTCCCAGCCAACTAGGAAATAATTCCTAGCCCAGAAAACCTCCACATGTTCCCTAGCCCTCCGAGCCTAAGTCCAATGAGATGTAGTGTGTGTGTCCAAGATGAATGAATCAGACCAAGATGAATAATATTTCCTTCCTCTCAACAACCCAAGAAACTTCCACAAGTTCCTAAGGTATCGAAAAATCACAATCAACCCCAAAATCATAAGCAAGACCCCCACTCCCCTTTTCTCCCTTCCCCCTTCCCTTTTTATACCCTCCCTCTCTTTTCCATCTCAACCACCTCTCATTAATGCCATTAACTTCTCATCCATCCTTACATTTGACTTCTCTTCCCCTAAGTAAAGCTGGGAGTACATTTGGAAATGTGACATGAATATAAAATTGGGAAATTAATGGGAGAGGACCATGTCTTCTCCCAAGTAAATATGAAATTACATTTGGGAATGTGAGATGAATATATATATTTATATTTAGTTGGAGAGGACCATGTCTTCTCCCAAGTAAATGTGAGGGTACATTGGGGAATGTGAGATGTAATTAAATGGAGAGGACCATGTCTTCTCCCTAGTAAATGTGAGGGTACATTGGGGAATATGAGATGAATATATATATATTGATAATGAGTTGGAGAGGACCATGTCTTCTCCCTAGTAAATGTGAGGGTACAATGGCGAATGTGAGATGAATATATATACTGATAATGAGTTGAAGAGGACCATGTGTTCTCCCTAGTAAATGTGAGGGTACATTGGGGAATGTGAGATATAT
>APFE030879386.1:18685-103087 GCA_000404065.3 Pinus taeda
AATTTGTCAGTGCAAAACCATGAACTACAAAATCTGGGCATGGTTACCAATGTAGTGAAACCTCAATATCCCTATTTTCCAGTTCTCACTAATTCTTGTAGAGGTAGTTACACAACATTTTTTTTTCAAGGAGCTCTGTAGCAAATCTTGAAGCTGTTGCTTCAAATTTCACACTCAATGCTAGAACTTAGGGATGAAAAAAATGCAATATCGTGTCGCCATTCAAATTAACGTGATACTTTTCTCAACTAGCACACAAAAATTAGCTATAATGTTTCCAATGCACACAAAAAAGAAGAGTTAGTTGCACATGAACATAAGTGAATTTTTACCAGATCAGAAATGATGGTTCAGTTCAACTTTGAAAGGTTTTTCACTTTTTATGAAAATTGCAAGCGCATTGTTGCAAACGAATATTTTACTAAACTAAAAATATTTCCAGGATCGTAATCCCTTATGTATATATATTTTCAGTCCATTACGTATATATATATTTCCAGTATCATAATCCCTTCTTTATATATATAGATAACCGATACCACAACATCAATATTAATAGTAATGCAGTTAATCCTTTTTTATTAGTGATCTGAAGAATCAATTACAGATGTACTTGATCGACATAAACTACAAAATCTTGACATGATTACAAATGTATCAAATTGCTAATATACCCACTTTTAATTCGATAATTCTTCTAAAATTACACTATTTTTCAAGATTTACAACATAATCATGAAGTAGATCATTTTCCATGGAAAAACCCTTTGCTTCAAAATTGACACATCCAACACTAGAAATGAGAGATTAACAAATATCATCAGGTCATTCAAATGCTGCTGATCCTTTTGTTGTAAGTAGACAATAATTAGCCGTAAATATTTCCATTCCATGAGAACAACAATCAATCTTCATAAGCATTGCCAAGGCAATAAGTAGAACTATGAAATTTTTAAGAGGGATATTTTAAGAAGAAACTCATAGAAAGGGGAAATAATATCCATAGAATAGAAACCCCAACAAGAAAATGACAATAAAGGTACAAGATAAGACCAGGAAGGTATTATGAACCATGGTTCTCACTCATGGTCATGGACTCATGCTCCTCCTCACCATAACCAAGAACCCAAATGTTGTTGTTGATCACCTGATTCCACATTGTCTCCATAGTTGCCAAGCAAGAAACAAGTCGAAGACAAAGGAATTGCTATAGGTATGGACTACAATATTCTTGTTGTATTTTACATGGCTGATAAAATAAAGAAGGAAAGGGAGACAATGGAAGAAACTCTACCTAAACCTCATAATAGAGGCAAACCCCCTAGAACATAGGTCATGGGGATTTAAAGGCCAACATGGAAGGGAAGAGGACCTACTCCACTCGTTAGAGTTCGAAAGCTTTCTATATAGCAAGTGGATTTTCCAAAATAATGAATGGAACACGAGGAGGCACAAAATATCATGAAATACGGTAACATATGTGAAACCATAACTTGCGCATCGTATGCCAAGATGAAATATTTATAAAATATGTTGTATCAAACCATGTTCAATATCAACTATCCAAAATATTGGTAGTGATCCACATACCCAATGATATGTGCAGCCTCATGCCTAACATATGGGTGATGGAGGTGCAAACAAAAGAAGACTTTCATTGAGTGGTAGGAACAATAGCAAATTCTCTAGGTAGTCAATTACTATAACATCATCTTTTTTTTTTTCTCCTCAGCCATAAACAACCAACAATTGTGACCCATGGAGAGAACATGATTATAGGGAATAAAGTCACCATTGCCAATCTGAACAGATATAAGAATGCATGTAAATATGAATATGAAAGGGAGAGGAAGATTGTGAGGAGATGGTTTATAACATTTGCAAACAAAACTGACTACCATAAAAAGGATACAAATGCATCAAATCCTGAGCAAATTAGTTATTTAACAATGATTTTTTTGTATTATGCATCAAAGAATTAAGCTCAATAAGTATGACATGGTCTTTGCATCTCAACCACACAATTCAAACAGAGTCAAAATCTCCAAAAGTAGTCTCCAATGCATGAGCATATCCCGAAATTAACAAGTAACTTGAATCATTAAAGGTCTTACATTGAATAAGATATAGAAAATGTTGTTGCATGTGGAAGTCATGCACAACATGCCCTCCTCGAAACAAACGAGATGGTGAAATGGATTTCTTCCATATATGGTTTTATTTTCAATTAGTGAGGAAATGAAGTTATATGATAACCTGTATCATTTTAGTGCCCAAAATCCTATGTTACCGGAAACAAAATAGACGTTGGCATTCTTGCATTTATAAGGTGTAGAAACAAAATAGGACAAACAACTTTGTTTTCTAAGGTGGTTTCCATTTCAAAGGCCATGAAAGAATTTCTCAAGAAATGGACCTTTTTAGTATGACACATGACTTTAATTTTGGTAAATGGTGACATCATACAACAATTAAGAATATGTATAGATCAGAATCCTGAACGAAGCCAGGTCAAGTTGTTTGATAATGAATTAGATGTTGGATAAATAAACAATGTTTGACTAGGATTATCTGGGATTTTGGGTATTTCTGCTGCATAAAAGCAACACTGGTTGGTTAAGATGGGCTTATACAACAGAGGAGCTGCTCCAATGTCTAGACCTCCTTGTAGCCTGTATCTTCTTCCATCTAAACTATGACTAGAAACAACCGTATTTTCTTGAGAGTCACACACTTGAGACTAAATTTGCAGCCAAACTTTGACATGAAATTACAAACCCAACTACTTAGTGCTTCCTTATGTTTATTAATCCTTTGGATCACCTGTCTCATGGCAAAACACTCTCCTTCCAGGTAATTCACTTTAAACTTAATTGTATCCATATCCATGCATACACCCAGCTAGTCCTTGGCATGACCCCAGAGAGATGAAACACAACATCTAAAGGTTGTGTTACTGCCTCTACAGTCTCAATCTTCACTCAAAACCTGCATATGGCCTCCCACGACCTCCAACTAACTTCTGGACTACAAAACTTATTAATGAAGGTTCTTACAACCCTCTGGTTCAGGAAGTTTGCTGAGAGGGGTTGTCCAACAACCAATGGTCCCTTCAAGTAATGAATTATCATTCCAGTGATTTCATCAATTTATTTTTGCTAATTTAGTGGGATTCCTAATATACATATATATACATAATACATAATCATCTACATACATACATACATACATAACATACATACATACAGAACATACATACATACATACATACATACATACATACATACATACATACATACATACATACATACTCATACATACATTACATACAAACATACATACATACAACATACAACATACATACATACATAACATACATACATACAACATACATACATATATATATATATATATAATATATACAATATACTTATATAGAATATATATATATATATATATATATATAATATTATATTATTTTATTTATAATTATTTAATTTTTTCTGGGCGCATCTAAATCAATTTTTGGTGTTCCTGTAAGTATTTGGTAGCTCCAATGAATCTTAACAACCAAGTCAAACATATATTTTCAGAGAATTAAAACAACAAATGTCCATACAACTATAACTGAGATGGAAGAAACTATGTTGCATTGCTCTCAAATTGGATTCTCCAGTGAATGTTACATCTCAAGCATATACTAGAGAAACCTTTTGAAACAAGCTGCTATTTTGTTCTCTCAGGATGGGAATCTTGGAGAAGTGAAACTTCTGAATAAGGGCAGAGCAGTTTCTCAACCTTGTTCGTAAAACAGAGTGCTCCTCTAAATAAGATAAATTAATTGAAACTCTGGTTTGAAGGATCAATTAGAGTCATCTAGTTTGGTTATGAGTGGTGATTTAGACTCCATACGACTTGGCTGGTACATAGCATGTGAGCCCGATAAAATTATACCAATGTGCACAGATCCTTCATTGCGTTCACTCAGTGCCGACAGACTCGAACCTATGTTTATCATGCTATCTGTAGCACCAGAGACTGTCAGAGGAATGCCCTTTGGCGGAGGAGCAACAAAGCCCAATGCTGTTACAGGCACTTGCCTACATATTTAGAATCTAATCCTCTGGGTCGACTTGCCGGTACATGGGGTTCAAGCCAAACTGTAAGAGCTAGGAGCTCCCGACCTGCATGACTATTTACTTCCAGTACTAGACATTCAGACATTCTGATATAACTGTGTCGGGATATTTTGATATTCATCCAGTCCCAGATGTGGTATTTAAATCCAATGGCCACGACATTACTGTGGCAACATGTCTTGAGAAGTTTTGACCCAGGTTTGAGTACTGAAGGTACTTTGAACACAAAATGTGATAGGATTCATTCAAAAGGCTGCTTGATTTCCTCATACGCCGCTTCTCACTATCATATCATACGTATTGATATACAGTTATCAGGTAGCAATGTAGAATTTCAATTTAGATGACAACTATGAGAACATAATACTTATCATATTACTGTAGCAACCAACTAACCAACTTTCTCAACATCATCCCAATCAAAATCCTCTCGCTTTTGGGTGCCATAGATTCCTGCATCCTTTACATCAACACGACATTTGCCAAACTTGAACCAGCACATTACTTGCCCTCTACAACAAATTCCATTTGTATTAAAGAGCCATCTACTATCGTAAAGGCTAAAAAAAAAATGCCCCAAAACCATCGTGTGGTATTGTAGAGGAAATTGGTGGCAAAGTCCGAGTGGTTTAAGGAGACATAATTGAAATCTGTTGGCAGAGTACACTCAACACACATCATAAGGAACCTTATGATCTGGATTGATGTCTCAAGGTCGCTGCTATTCAAATGAAATCTCAGGCTCTCGGCAGCTACAAAATTGGTTTCTATTGCTTTTCATGGTAATAAGGAGGGTACCTTTTTTTCCAATTTAAAAACAATTTGATATATGAATATATTTTAGGATTATAAGTCCTTACAAGCTCTTTATAACAGAATTTGGGGTTTAGTGGGCTTTGGGTCTAGATTTTGAACTTGGCTTTGATACCACGTGTAAGAGCCCTATCCTAGGGTCTTCTAACATATCTATTTTTCTAGAATTTACATGCAACCAGAGGCAATAATTTACTTTCTTACAAGGATTTTAAACAATGAAAATTTTACCCCTTTACATCATAATCCTTATAACTTATAGTGAACATTCCATTTTAATAAATTTACATGAACAATCTATAGAGGAATACCTATACCAGTGGCTGGTGGAGATCCCTGTGAGCTGCTGCTCCTGCTGAACGCTTCTTTTGTCTAACCCAACTGGATTTACCTCCCTTCCAACTGGGAAATAATTCCTAACCCAGAAAACCTCAATAGGTTCCCTAGCCCTCCGAGCCCAAGTCCAACCAGATGTAGTGTGTGTGTCCAAGTTGAATGAATCAGACCAAGATGAACATTATTTCCCTCCTCTCAACAACCCAAGAAACCTCCACAGGCTCCTAAGGTCTCCAAAAATCACAACAAATCCTAAAATCACAATCAACCCCAAAATCATAAGCAAGACCCCCACTCCCCTTTTCTCCCTTCCCCCTTCCCTTTTTATACCCTCCCTCTCTTCTCCATCTCAACCACTTCTCATTAATGTCATTAACATCTCATGCATCCTTACAGTTGACTTCTCTTCCCCCAAGTAAAGCTGGAAGTACATTTGGAAATGTGACATGAATATAAAATTGGGAAATTAATGGGAGAGGACCATGTCTTCTTCCTAGTAAATTTGAAAGTACATTTGGGAATGTAAGATGAATATATATATATTTATAATGAGTTGGAGAGGACCATGTCTTCTCCTAAGTAAATGTGAGGTACATTGGGGAATGTAGAGATAAAATATTCATATATATATTATATATTATTTGAAATAATGGAGGGAGACCATATCCTACCTAAGATTCAATTTTGAGAAGGTAAGTTGGGAATTTGAATAATAGAGATCATGAATGTTATATTAGAACAATGTTTCTCAATATTTTGAGATAATGTAAACATTAATAAAATTTGTAGGATAATATTTAAGTGGGGCATTACACTTACCACGAACCAGAATTGGTCCAGATCTTCATTCCATACTCCTATGAATACCGGTAGTTTGATTACACTTGCCACACTGAACTGTGGTGGTGGCGGAGGTGGGGTGGGTGGAGATGGAGGTGAGGAGGGTGAGATGGGTGGTAGTGTAGGTGGAGGTGGTAAGTGCAGAACTCGCTGCCTTATCAGATTGATTGCGCTTCTCGGAGAAACTCTAGCGAAATTAAGGGACTAGCTTCTAATTCTTCACTACCTCCGCTTCTATAGATCTTCCCACTTCTCATAATCTCAAATATTAATTTATTCGCATAACCCGCTTTTCACACAATACAATCTTAATCCAAGTGTTCAAAGATTTAATATACTTACCTCGCAGTCCTTTGAGGAAGCGCCATTCTGCCTCACTGTAGTTGACGGTCATATCTACTGCGAACTCAGTGATAAATCCCCCTATAATTTGATCAAGCCAATGGTCCACAACTCACGCGATCTTATCTCCTGACGCTTCTAGTCTGGGCACTAATTCCGGAGTCCACACAATTGGCTTGTTGAGCCTACACCTTCCCTAACTGTCAGATAGATTCGTGATCCACTCATACAACTCGAAACGAAAGGATGCAAAGAAAATTTTGTCGATTTCCGTATATAAGTATTGCTCCAACCGCTGTTCGTTAGATACTCACGGATTCCTATTTTCCTGCACCACAAACTCATGAATCTTCTTGTCTAACCACCCTTCAATTTCTTTCTTTGTTGGATTCCAATGACACGACATCAGACATCGCTTATGCAGATCCTGGTCCCCGCAACAGAACCATTTGTTGGCTTATGGGGGCCTGACCCAGGTTCAGAGGTGATTAGCCAAACAAATCCTAGTACTACTGGCCCTTTTGGCAACAGTCCGCAGAGTGCGGATTGAGGTCTCAGCCGAATTAGATGGGAGGGTGCTATAACTAGGTTTCCGCGCCCTAGAGATGTCTGATGATTTTCAGTGGTCTGCATATTTTCCTTGCACATGTCGCTACGTGGATCTATTAGTACCTCACAGCCTGCAATGCTGCCTTTGCGCAGCCCTGCTTGAGGCACGATCCATGTTATGACCCAATTCCTTACTACTAACCAAATAAGTATTGATAACTTAGCTTATCAGTATGTGTCTAGTTATATTTAACAGTGTTCAGTATTAATATAAGTGTGCGTGATAAAAAAATATATATATTTAAAAATGAAGAAGCACAAGAATAGATACACAAGATTTGGAATCAAACTTCTCTTTATTATTCTTCTTCCTTGATTACAGATTCAACTTCGCCTTACGCACTTAGCTATAGGGGTCCGCGCACTCAGCTGCATACTCTACTAGGCCTCTACACACTCAGCTGCAGAACCTCTTCCTACCACTACGACCCAAGATACTTAGACCTTTTCTCTATGCTCGCTATCTTCTAGATTCCATTTGTTTTTCAGCTATCCCTCTTTCTTTCTCCTTACAACTTAGAGCCTTGCTCTATTGATACAATTCCATGGTTCGCGGACCATGGGTAGGACAACATTACATTACAAAACTTAGGGCGGACAACCCTATGACTCAACATACATTTCTTACTCCACGCCTGCAATTTGTAGAGACTTACAACATTATTTGACCAAAACTTGGGCTTTGAGCCCCAAAACATATTGTGGGGGGATTGTATGCCCAACAATATGGTGGTTCTTTATGCTCCTTTAGACTTTAGTATTCTCTGTGGCATGATTATATCTATGCTATGAATGCTTTGGTGTCTACATTCTTTCGAGTGATGTATTTTCCTCACAATGGAAGCATTGTCAATATTGATCAACTTGCATATGATAATCACCATTCTAATTCTAACTTAGTTCGAAATACTTCTTGGTATGTTCCAATTGTCCGTGTAGACTCCACCTTGCCACAAGTGAACTATGTGGCCTTATATCCTTAATGTTTAATTTCTTTTGAGAAGCGTCCTTTGAACTCCTATTTTCCTTCTCAAGACTTGGTCCCAATGATTGCTCGAGTGATTTATCCAATGGGGTATGGGAACCCTTGTTTCCCTCTATTCATCCTTCTAGTTCTCATGATTTATTATATGTTGAGTTGCCTTCACAGGAGAAGTTACTTGAAGCATGAGTTTTATCTACCAAAGGATTCCTCGGCTTGAGTCCCATAAGGGGCTTGTACTAAAGAACTATTATACGTAAGATGCAAGGATGTGTGGTTCCTTGTACCATATTGTACATATAGGGTGCGCATCTTCAAGTTTTTTATTCTATAACACAAGCTTGTATCTAAATTTTATATATGGGGTGTATTAACTTTTTTCCTAGTGTTACTAATTATGTCTACAAAACTTTGAAGACTTATTCTTTGGGTATTTTCATGGTTGATCTGCTCTGATAGGTATTGGATCTTGAAACTGTCATATAAGTTAGGTTTACCACCTGCATTATTCATGATTAGTTTCCTTTTCCATTTTTTCCTTAGGATTGACCCCACCAAGTTGTGTCACGAAACCTTCTTGCTGCTTAGAAGTGTCATAACTTGTGTGGTAGAGCCTACCTTATCATGGGCACTCTAGATAGTACCTTATTGTCACTTGGAACCCATGTTGAAGTTTTGTTCTTAGGCTTGGGATTCCTCCATAGTCTCATCGTGAATTTACGTTGAAGCCCCATTTTTCTTCCTCACTCGTATTTTGACTTTGTACTCTAGAGTCTCCATATGTTGAGTTTCACCACTACATTGCATATTGACCGCTTTCACCCTTTTGGCCTTAAGATGACTTCATTCGAATCTTGTGTAAGCCAAGTTTATCCATGAATTTTCTGTAAGATAAAACCATGCATTCATTAGCCTTTATGACTTGACACCCTCTTAACTTGGAGGGAACATTCCCCGAGTGTCGATGACCCACATTTGTAACGTTGCATTGAGCATAGGGATATCCCATACCTAGGAAAGTGTTCTCTTATCTTTGACACGTTCCCTCCACTATACTTAGGGATTCTTTTATTCCTTTTCAGGCTTTATAATATGAAAAAGACAAAAAAGAATATTTCAAAAAAAGAGGGGACAGGAAGATTCTCTTTCATTACTTTGGTATCAGAGTTAGTTATGTCACCTTTGAACAAAGCACTTAAAAAATGATTCTTTCCTCCATTGGGTAGGGACTTATTTTGACTTTAGGGAAGCCAAAACCTTGTCATTACTACTCTAGTTGGTTACTCTTCCAATCATATGGAGAGTTTGTTGACACCTCATGCATCACAAACTTGTACAAAGCTCATTTTATGCTTCCTTAAAAGTCACAAAGTATCATGATTTTGTTCAAGGGAAGTTAACCTTTGGTTCTGCCATTCTGTGATGTTCCTTGAATCATTTCTATAGCCAAATACCCTGTCTATCAAGTTATTATCATTATTAGATCAAATACTTGATAATTTACTCATGTTAGTAAAGAAGGTCCTCATTGACTTCTTGTTGGCGAGTCTACTCTTATCGACTCTAGCAAATTGCTCTGAGAGTAGACCTAGAGTTGCACCCTAGACATATTTACATCATTGATAGGTGACCTTGTTCCGAGCATTGATCAACATTATGGGTCTTTGACTAGGTGGTTTCCCTTGTGTTCCACAAAAACTTACATTATCACACATTAGGATTCGTGCAATACCTTGGTTTCAATTTGACCCTATTGGTGGATTCCTCACCTCTATGTCAGCTTTCATTATTGGTTAGTTCAGAGGATTTCTTTCGTGCGCTGGCTACATTTTGTGCACTCCAGAAATGTACATGGTGGTGGTTACTTCATCTCTATTTGTCTGATTCCTTCCAAATCATTTTCCTGTGGGTTACACTTGTTCTAGTTGATGTGGGATGCCTTAATGCCTCCCTTCTAGCATATCGTTTCCCATCGGATCCAACTCATTACTCTGGGAACAAGATGTAGAGTTCTCTTATCAATACCTTAAGGTTTGTAGTCATCATTGGAAGACTCCTTCGCTATCGAAAATGAAAATAAATCAATAGCTCTTGATTGATAGATTCTTTCAATTGTTAAAATTCAACTCCTTTATTCACACTTGTTAGATTGTATTAGGGTACCCTAACACTCATTTTAATTATTGGTGAGGTTTCTCATGTTTGTTAAAATAAACATCAAATTATTTCTCAAATGGTTGACTTCAACTCAATTATTCTCATAGTGTAGAAATGTACCATCTGCAGTCAGTGAAGACCTCGGGCTATGCCAACATCTCAGTTCACTTGAAAATTTCTTCAGCTTTCTACTGATGATGCCTACACTTATAACTCTCATACCTTTCATCAACATCTTATATGTTGGCACCCAAGTTTTGTGCAGTACCACTAGTCCATCTATAGAACTTGGTACTTTTATGGGGATTAGTTATACAACATCTTTTGTACATATATCCTCCTATATGATACTGAGACAAAGCTCCCTTATGTTCTTTCGTAGTTATGATCTGATGTTCCATTATGTATTATTGTGATCGTTATCACACTTATGTATTCATCATGGATCCATTTCATAATTGATCAATGAACATGCTTTACTATCTCTAAGCATGGGTATCCCTGCCTCATATATGAGTTCTCTTTTTAAATCCTTCCACATGTGTTTAATGGTTTGGAATCTAGTGATCTCCTCTTGAGTTGTTCAAATGACTCTTCTTTTTACGCTTAATATATTTCAGCCATCAATCTTCTTTCTAACCTCATATATTAGGAGGAATTTATCATAGCATCTTTCAACACTCCTGTACATCATATGCTCATATATGGCTTGGGCAACTCCCTTCCCCTTGCAGACTTGACTTTATCTCATAAAAGTATTTTTCAAAATCCATACACGACTCTACCCACTCTAAAAATGTGTACATACGTGGTTCCTAAGAACTATACCCGTGTACATTTTTTTAAATTTTGAATAAATAAATAAATTATTTTTAGGTTTATGGGTTTCACTGAAATATCACCTACAGGAGCCCATGACCTAAACGAATTAACTAGTTTGAGGTGGTATAAATACACCCTTTGGGTAGGCCTAATTCATATCTAATGAGAGATATCATCATTATGACAAAATTTCCCTAGATCAAGTGTGAATTTTTTCGATGCATCCTACACTACCAATCTTTAGGAAACTTTGGTTTCCTTGCAGAGATGCTCAATACCCTTATCTAGCACCCTCTTGCATATAGTAGAGAAGAAGTCTTCAATGGCTCAGGCTGGATGGATCCAAAGGAAGGTTTCGTCAGTACCCTTGTTTTGGATCAGGTTGTAACTTCCTTATACTTACTGCTTATTGTTAATAAAGAGGCTCATGTCCTGTTTCCAAATTGCATTGTTCTTTTGTCAGCATTAGTTTTCGATGCTTATGATAATTTATCATGTATATATGCTTGTACTTTGAATTAAATGATTTTCTCCTATCTTTGTGATTAACTTGCAGGTCAACATATCTTGGAGGTAGTAGAGGGTTTGGACCCTACGGGATCTACTTCAAGTGTAGGACCTTTGGATATGTTTATAATCCCTACCTTTGTTAATTCAAGTGCTTGACATGATTGTATGATTTCTCTATGTTGTCTTTTTATTCCATTATGTTGGGGCTCTCAACCCTAGCTCTTGGGAATCTTTCCCTTCAACAACTCCTTGTAAAGACAAATCCTTGTGGTAGATCGAAGGTTTATAGCTATAATAGAAGTGTTGCATCTCAAAGTCTCCTCCTTACTAAATAGGTCCAATTCCTCTCATCCTATAGAATCGTCAAGTTCAAGAACACAATCAAAATTATGACACAAGATATGTTATAGAAGTGTTTCTTCTTACAAAGATGAATGCACAATATTTGCAGTTCGAAGTATGTAGTAAGGAGAAGTACAATTGAAGGTCTACTCCAAATCCAATTATCTCATTATTGATGAAAAATGAATACCAAAGGCTTGTACAAAGGATTGTGACACTTAGGCAAAGATCTAAAAAATTGACTTGAGTTACCATGAAGTGATATCTGAGTTTACTAAAAGCATATTTCTTTGAAGTAGCCCAAGGAAGTTATAATATGGTAACATGCTAGAAAAAAGGTACATATAATTTCTTGCTATCCTATCTCAAGAACTAAGGCATAGATTTAGATTAAGACGAATGCTCTATGTAGGCCGAATTTGTGTGCTACAATTATAGTAAGTTAATCAAAACATTGATGAGATCCATCTCTAATATAGAAGGCATATAAATGATATCTCTAGGGTTGTAACAAATACATTAGTATACATGTAGAACTTAACAAGTCTTGAAGACTTTGGATATTGAAACATCTAGCAAACGTATGAAAACCCTAGAACCGAGGACTAACTGTTTCCGCTGAAAGAAGAAGCCCTAGCTGTTAAGAATGACATAATTGACATCATGTTGATATGAGGAAGTAGAATATTAAGAGGGAGATGATTCACTTCTTAAAAGACAAGTACTCTACATATCCTTTCTTTTATTACTATTGTTGCTATTACCTTTGGATAATCCTTTACACTTTGCTTAATCATATTTATTCTTCCATAGCTTCTTAATAAAGTTTGCAAGTCGATGATAAGACTTGATAATGTATTTGGAAGAATGTAGCAAAGAATTTCTTGAATCAGTGAAGACATGAATGCAAAAGGAGAGAGTAGTTTGAAACATTCATTAGAGAAGTAAAAAATATAACATGCATCAAATGACAACTTGGAAGAAAGAAGGCTAACCTAGTAAGAGGGAGAGGGTTGATATTAAGAAAATTGCCCCAGTTAGAAGAGCCATCCCTGATTTTGAAGAAGCTTCATGATTAAAGAAGACCTCATACTTCAGGAAAGAAGGACTCAGAAGTCAAGGTAGAAAAACTGAATTCAGAGGGAGCTAGAATCAAATGTTGACATAAAGGATCTTACACTACAACTTGGGACTTGAGGATACAATGATTGGGTTGGCAGTGCTAATGAAGAGTAGAGTTAATAACATAACCTATGAAGCAATTCTTCTTCGTAAAATGTTTGATGGACTATTTGAAAACATGCTGGATTCAATCGTGATACTCTACAAAGATTGTCAAAGAACCTGGCTTTTGATAGAAGATTGAAACACTTTATGATTCGAAAGTATGATGTAAATAGGAGCTGAGAATCTACAATAAATCTCCATAGATGAATAGGTAATCGATGCATTAATGAAGTCCCTTCCTAAAGAAAAGGATGAATTTTTTTAAGACAAGCTTGGGCTTGTGGATATCTCCTCCAAAATTGAGAGGGAGTGAGGATGGACACCTTATTCTCCATGTGTCACATACTATGACCAGGACTAAAAGTTGTAATCCTAGTGCATGAACACAAGTAGGGAGAATGATGGATTGGATAAACATCTTGGACAGACATTCTTCAGTCATGTACTATGACCAATATTAACAACCATAAGTCAAGTACATGGACTTGGTTAAAGAATGGTTCAGTGGATGAAAATTTCTTTAGGATTAGGAGGAAATGGTCCTGTGGGGACATATCTTAGTGAAACTAGGTGTCATATGTGCCTTGAGAAGTGGTGGTGTCCTATTAAATGCCTCCCAACATTGTGCTTTTATTTAGTGGAGGGATAGAGTTTACTTACCAAGGCCTTGGTATTTTGATAATGCTACTTATGATAATGTTATGATCATAGATGCTTATCAATTTGGATCCTTTGTTATAGAAGTCTTCAAACTTGAGAATATCCTGATAAGTCATTACAAATACCTCCCTAGTTAAGAGGGAGCGTTGAAGTTGTAACTAGGTTCGGTCTTCATAATTGTCATTGTATCAATATATTTTATATAAAAACAAAAGAAGAAAATATGTTATTATTTTCTAATATATTCTTTATGATTTGTTTTGGTTAAAAGAAAATGTAAAAGGGCATGTTCTTCATTACGCTTGTGAAAATAAGAAAATTTGAATTTTTTTATGTCATTTGTCCTTCCAAGTTTCCAAGTTGGCCCTCTAGAAAGACAAGTTAGATTGCCCAAAGGATGTGTCTTTTCACATAGACGAATAACTATATATTGGCACATATCCTCTGCCATTTAGCACCCAATTCAGGTCTCTTATATGAAAATAAATTATGTTATGTGGCATGGAAACTGAGGCACATAAAACGATTTTTCGGTGGCACCTTCTATCTATGTGAATTTGAACTATAAGAAGACACTATCATCTTTGATGCAAGCTACATGAAGACAAAATTGTCTTTGTGATATGAGCTACATGAAGGCTAACCTTTGTGTGTAATGCAAGCTACAGGAAGGCTAATATATGCGTATAATGTGAGTTGTAGGAAGGTTAATCTTTAGGTATAATGCAAGCTACATGAAGGGTATAATTTATGTGAAATATGAGCCACATATCTTTATGGGATGAGACATCTAAATGGCAGACATATGGTAGATTGGTTAATTATTATGTGGATAAAACATGACATAGTTTGGAGAGATGACTTGGCACTTGGATCACTAGTTAGTCTGACTAGGGTTTCTCTTGTTGACGAAGAATCTATAAGGAAAGAATTGATGGGTTTTCCCCTTGTGGGTTTTTGCATGGCCTATGGTCTAATTTCTGGTGTTTCTTATCTTCTTGTGCATTGTATTTGAATAATTACTTGATGATCTAATGAATGAAGTAAATGCTAAATGAAAAACATTTATAAACAATCACAAGTAATTATCATGATCTGAAACTATACTTTCCAAATGAATTTCAACAACAATGACGACTTCTTCAAATTAATGAGTTAGGTGAACTTCATTAAGTTGCTCTACACTAGACAACTATTGTTCAACAAAATATAGGTCAATGGCATGACAAGTTCATAAAGAAATACAAATTCATAGTGAGGAATTGGGCCTTGTTGTTTGACTTGATAGTTAAGGGCTTCAAAGGAAAATTTGGCATTCGTTGGCTTGGGCCATATGATATCTACACCATACATGATAATGGTTCCATTAAGCTCCACACCGTTAATGAAGATATGAATCCATTTATGGAAAATTGGCATAGGATTCGACTACATCACAAGATCCTAACGAAAGAGGCCTCTTTAAGAAAAATCATTGAAATATGGCTGGAAACTATTTGGAGATTAGTTGTAATGGAGAAACCCCCTCTAGTTGATTCATTTATGATTTTCTATTAAGTAATAATAATGATAATAAGTAAATATATATTAATTGAATAATAAATGAAAAAGTTAAAGAATAGATCATGAATAGGAGGACAATTTAGTAATGGTTAGGACATGGTCTTTCTCTTCATGAGACTTTTAGGTTCTTCTTATGAAACACTTGTTTTTGTTACACAAGAATGAATTTGCACTCTCTCGAATTGCTCGTGATACAAGGAAGGGTACATTCTTGTTGTTGCAACACGTGCTAACTGCAAAATCATTGTTGAAACATTAATATGATGTTGGTTACAACCCCAACACAACATTTTTACTACAACATTAACATAACACTGGTTGTTGCAACATGGTTGCTGCAACACCTTCCATTGGGAAGAACTAATGCCAATTTCTACAACACCATCCGGTTGGGCTAATACAACGATTGTGCTATAACACCATTACAATTGTTGCAACACCTCTTCACTAGGTCAAGACAATGTCCATTACTAGAACACCTTTTTAAATCTATTGTTGCAACACTGGTGCAAACAATTTCTGCAACATCTTACTGAAACTATAACTACAACTTGCTCTTGGTTCCATTTCTTCCATAAAAAATGTGGATTTGATATGAGACACATGCTGCCACCAACCTGGAGAGGATTGCCAACTCATATGCAATAAGCATTGAAAAGTACAAAATTTCCTTACATAACGTATGGCATTAAAAAGTTGGCATAATCTCATTGCAGCCTCACCAAAGCGTATGAAACAAACCTTTTTGTTTCTCATGATTATACCACCTTAATTGGAAATTATCATCTCCTAACGGAATGTTCATCCATGTTGTAAATGGTAGTTGTTTGATTTTCTATTAGCATGCCTTATGAGACCCTCTTGCTACAAGCTTACAACCACATTTGGGCCATATTCAAGACAACATGGTGGATAAAATAAGTAGAGAGATTACAATGGTTCAATTAAAATGTTGCGCTTTAGTTTTCCCTAAATATGCAGGACTTAGTTAAAGTTATCAAAGAAATAATAGCCATTGTGTCGAGACTGCCCCAAGTGGAGAATTCATGGAAGAAAATGAGGTATTAGTGAGTAATGGAAATGACTTGACAAGAAATCATTACCAAAACTTGGGGTCAATGTGTAAATCTTCATCCAAAAGTACTTTACCTATGAAGGACAGCACAACGTTATCTTCTGGCACCGTTTAAAGTTGCTTAACCACTTGTGGCATTAGAGGTTAGTAAATATGACATTATTTTTGTCGAAAACTATGCATCAAATAACCACCTGTGTTTATAAATCCAATCAACCCAAGGATGGTCTCTCACACCATTTCCTTATAAAATTATTTGTGGTGCATGTACTCTAGCAAGTGGGCTACACTTGGGATGACCTTATGTGGTTACAAAATCTAGAGGGACCCATGGAAGAAGAGGCAGATGAAACACTAGAACTAGAGGGATCTATGGCAAGAGTAGTTGTTGTAAAACCAAAGGCATTTATGACAAAAGTAATTGTTACAACACTAGAGGCATTGACAAAGCCATAACAACCCAAGGAAGAGGCAAACCCACCATAGGAAGAAAGTCACGACAACAACCTCAAAATCAATGGGAGTTGACCCCTGACTAAAAGTCTTGGTTGCACCACTAAAATACACCCCTATGTGGCTATACCCAAGAATAATAATACAAGGTACTCGAAAAAGGAAGGCTTGGCCCAACTTTCTACAACACAAGAACCAATAGGAACAAAGGGGGTAGAGCGAGAAGAAGCATCATATACTACTTTAACATAAGAACCATTAGGAGAAGACAAGGAAGAGGGAATTTTTGAAACACAATAACCAACAAGGGCTGATGTAAAAAAATACCCTATTGTAACACAAGAAATAGTAGGGGTGGTGGAAAAAGAAGTAGAAATCCATGCTACAACACAAGAACCAATAGGGGTGGGAATAGACAAAGTATGAAAAATCTCTATTGCAACACAACAACCAAGAGAGGAGATGAATGATCAAGAAAAAAAAACAAAAGGTGATGAGGTTGAAACACAAAAAATAAGAATAGAAAAACAAGGGACAACTACAACATCTCAATACCTTGGTATTTCTATGCAAACCCTAAGGAAAATCCACAAGAACAAGTAAAGTTCTACATGTACATTTTTCTTTAAACCATTTCATTTATCCATCATTAGAATAAATAAGATATTAGATAAAAATTAAAAAATACCTGCAAGGCTAAGGGTTGAACATCAATGTCAAGGATTGGACTACCTTGCTTAGGCAATTGGATTCCTTGATGATGCAATAAAAAAAGACTAACCAATTTATGAGGTAGAGAAAGAAAAAGACCTTGAAAAGGGTGTACATAGATAGGGTCTCTATCCAAGAAAAGGTCATCCATATAAAGAAGGACATGGATGAATTGTAGGATGTAGCCACTCAAACAAAGGAAAAAGTTTGGGATTAAACTATTGTTTAAATAGATATACATGATATGTGGGCGAAGGCCTAAGAAGAAAAATGTAAATTGATGGTGGAAACATATGAAGGAGGTATAATGCCACTAAGGTAACATCGCTAGGTTGTAAATAGCCTTAAAGGGAAATGCATAGAACACCTAGAAGTCCACATGTCTAAATGGGACCAATGGAAAAAGGAGATAAAAGTAGACAAAAAAGTTGTCTTAGCTATAGGACTAGGTGGAAAAGTTAGAATCAGAAAATAAGAAGCTTGGCCAACTGATGGAACCTACCCTCATTTGCAGGGCACCCTTCCCTATATACATATATCTATATGTGAAGTAAATTAAAATTGAGAAAAATGCATTAATGTTGAGTAAGCTTTATGAAATAACCTCTCCAACTACTTTCCTTGAATCTTCATATGAAATATCAAATGAAGAGAGTAATTTATTGTGTGAACTCTATTAGCACAATATGTTTCTTTATCATGATCTTGCATGGAACCTTAATCAATTTTTTGGAGGTTTCCCAATCAACCCCAACTTGTCCTTGTCACGTGTTATAGTTGGGTGAACTCTCGACCTCACGTAGAATTCATGGCTCATACCAGGTGAGAGGCTATTATTCAATGCAAAACACATATACAAATATTGGCTAAAACAAGTTCAAAAGGATGTGCCAAGAGATGGGAACAAGCCTTAGAGGATATGTGGAAGAGAGATCCATTCAATCCTCACAAGCTTGCAATGGGCTTGGAAATAATGCAAAACTCCATTAGATGCATGGAAATGTGGAAATGAATGGGTTGAGCTTGAATTGCATTACCATATGGTCATCTTCCTTCTTTATAGTACCATATTGATCATAGCATGACCAGGGAAAGAGAAGCTACCTACTGGAAAGAGATTACAAGAAGGGTGGGTTATTTTTCCTCTTATGATGCAGGAGAAGATTATCACAATATCAACAATATTCACTACTATCACAATTACTCATGATTAAACTAGTTATTTGGTTATATATGGACATGAAATAATTTCAGTTGGGGAGAGATGACAGGTTCCCAAAATGGAATCTTTTTGAATCCCTTACTACCTTTCAAATACCATTTTTCCCATCTTCATACCATCCTACAACTCATTTTTCTTATAATGATTCATTTTCTACCAAGGTATAATATTCCTTTCATTATGTCATTTTTAATGCTCATACTTGTGTATTAAAGAAACAATCAACCTTTTTGTGCTAACTAATTATAAATGATGAAGAATGACCTAGATAGGTTTTTGTAAATATTGATAAAGGCTACTTGTTGCACATCTTCCACAACACATCCTTTGTGTCGTTGCAACACCTGGTGCACTACCCAAAGATGGAAATTGATGTAACACCTATGGTTGGGGGTAGCTACCGCAACATCTTCATGATGTTGCATTACCTTTGTTGCATTTTTGTTGAACTATAGTTGTTGAAACACTACTAGTTGGGGTAGTTTTTGTAACAACTCTGCATTGTTGCAACAATCCTGACACTTTGACTATTGATGGTAGTTGTTGCAACAACTCATCCACATTGCTACAACACCTCTGATAGTTGTAGTGACATGAAAACCACACAACATAGGTCAAACACTGATGCCTACCTGTCATAGTTGGACACTTAGTGAAAGGACCAACCACTCGCTTCCCAACAAAGGAGAAACCAAGAGTTAATTAGAACCTTCCAACGTGGAAGACTTGACTACAATCATTTGACCAACCTCATACCTATCACAATGGCTAGTGAGTCAACAATTTTTTGACAATTCAATTTCTTGGCATTAACATTGTAATGAGTGAAGACAACTTGAGAATATGAGATTCTCATGGTTGTCCTCAGACTCCATGATTAAATTAAGAATTTAGGATTATGTACAAATTCCCTGCTCTAGTCAAGCAAGAGGGAGAGGAGAATCAAAGGATTGTAATTTCATTCTAATAAACTGTATTAATATCAAGCTCACCAATTTTTGTTTTGTCTTTTTTATATGTGTGGTGTGCTAATAGCATAGACCTTCTACTAGATAATTAACTAGTGGCTCATCTAAGGAGGTAGGTTTGATAGCATAAACATGCGAGGTGTTGATAACATAGATTTACTGTTGGACAATTAGATGATGCCTCATTCCTTAGATCTCATTCTACTTCCCATATAAAAAATGCTTATAGAAATCAAAATCCAGAGAGAAATTGGACATACCTTCGACCATACCATTACCATTTAGTACTCAAATATCCTTCTCTCCAAGATGTCCCAATTTTTTATGCCGCAAAACAATCTTTTCTCTAGACACTATAGGATTTTTTTCTTTTGCTCCACTCTCAAGAACAACAAAATTGTTGCACCCATTACTAACAATGTGCTTACTAGTAGCTTATATAGAGTTCCAATCTAAACTCATCTCAATAATACAATTTCTTCGCAAACCATGCCGCAGGTATCCTTTTCAAACATTGTTTTCATAGTTTCATTGCTCATCTTGCTTATAGAGGTCAATTTGTTTTCCAAATGTAAAATGTGCAAAACACCACAGAGTGTTCTGATCCTTCCACCCATGAACTTCAACTTCAATATTTCTCATCCTATGATTTTGGTTATCGATTCATCTCTTAGGAAGACATCACTATCATCATATCTTTTGTACTTGCAAAACCACTCCCTGTGAGGAGTCATATGAAGGGATGCACCTGAGTCAACCAACCATGACTTATGATCTACATGTGTACATGAAGAAGAAAATAAAAGTTATCCTTCTTCATAGTAAGAGGGTTTTCTTCTCCAGAAGGAGCCTCTTTAGATCCTTTCCCTTTATAATTTTGGGTCTACAATCTTTCTTGTAATTCCCTTATTTTCCACATCTCCAACATAACTTTACAATTTTTTCAAGAGATTTAGACATTCTTCTAAAATTCATATCACCCATTAGAGGAATTATTTTTATTTCTATTTCAAGAGCATCATATTACAAACAAGGCATTTGTATTTTGACTTTCCAAGTTTTTTTTATCTCATCTCCTCTTATAACAAGGACGAGACTATTTCATTGAAACTTAAAGTAGTTGCATTAATACTAATATTGACAACCAAATAGTCCCATCGATTTGGTAAATAAATCAACAAACGATAAATTTATCTTTATCGAAAATCTTAGTATCAACTATAACAACTAACTTACCATAGTATCAAAGGCATTCAGATGCTCTATCGCAATGTCTCCATCCTTCATCCTCATGTTATATGAATTTTTTTGTAGGAATAGTTTGTTCACCAAGGACTTAGACTGATTCAAAGCCCCTAACTTGTACTACAAAGCCCTTGTTGTAGCTACCCATGAAACATTTAATAATATTGAATATAAGAGACACAATCATATGTTGGAAATATGTTTAAACTGAGGAAGGGTGAATCAATATAATGATCAATTTTAGCCAATCAAAAAATTCAATACATATTGAAGTCAATTATATGAGCAACATAAGAACACACAAGATATGTATGAAAATTTATCTTATTATTAAATGATCTTGTAGAAACCAGCCTATTGTTACATTGATTTACAAGCACCAACTAGAAAGAGGGACCAACCCCCTGAAATGTTTTACCGACACCAACTAGAAGGAGACACCAATACCCTAAGAAATGCAGAAACCAACCTGAAATGTTTTATTGGTGCCAACCAAAAGGAGAGACCAGTCCCCTGAGAAATGCATGCACCAACCTGAAATTATTTATTGGCACCAATCAAAAGGAGAGACCAGTCCTCTGAGAAATGCAGACACCAACTTGAAATGCTTTACTGATTTCTAATTCAAATTTTCTTTCCTTAAGGTCTTTTATGCTTCTGCATATCAATCCTTGCTTTGTATATTCAACTTTGTTTTATGCATAGTCCATGTATGCTACTCCTCTATTCTTCACTTATATAATTTAATCTCTTGGAGACTGTACTCTGTTATACTTATTTACAACTAAAAATTTAAAAGGACATTTCTGTGTATCAATCTTACACATTTCACAACATTCAACTGCATTCATATTAAACAACTTTGCACATATTCCTTGACTTTGTCCTCTGACCTTTTCCATGATCACATGTATTCCATGGACATCATTTCTTGGGCTTCTTCTACTTTCAATCATACATACCTCTTTTCACTTCTCTATCTTTCTCGCTCTTCATACAACCAAACTAGATGGATTATTTCTCACTATGTTACGAAAGCACCACTATATCAACGACACGTTCAATCACCACAATCAAATGAAAACTCTTATTTCATTTTACTTTAATAAATAAACAAAATATTGGCAAGGTCGACACTCCATGGAAAATCAATCCAGAAAAACAAGATCCTTATTTTATTTTTATTGTTGGCAATCTGGCTTGAATAACCCTGATAATACTTATCTTCATGGCTCCTTCACTCCCCATGGGTTTAAATTTAAACTCAAGAAACCATATAATATGACCCTATTTACGATATCTTCTACAAATTGAGGATCTAAGCATTTTAACAACAACAACACCTCAAATATATGTGAATCATAGATGCCCATATATCCCTTTTAAGCTTCCTTTAGCATTAAGGAGTTAACATTTTGCTTCTTGTGACCTGTGGTTGGGACCATAGGCTTAAACACCATTTCAAATATATTCAAGGTGCAGACTTAGAGTGAAGCACTTAATCTTGTTCACCCTCGGATACTCAGATAGCCATATAACATTTTACCTTCACATAAAACTTCATTGGATCGAAACTTTGGCCAAATCCTTCATCTTTGCTTGAATTTAGATCTAGGATTGCTTTTAACTAGCAATCATTACTTATCCCAAATACCTAGATGGGAAGATACCGTTTCTCCACACGAAACCTTGACTCATTTGGAATTCTTACCATTTCTTTTTTCATTATGTAAATTTATATCCATTTATTCATCAATAACAGTCAAGATCTTTAATCTTCTTTGAACCTTTGAGTACTACTTCCTTGTAATATGACTTCTCTATCTTGGTTTCATATGTAGTGTCCATGTCATCTCCCTCATAAATACATTGCAGGTTATCTAGAATTTCTTTAGCAATCTCATAGTGAATCACCTTATATTAATTAAATTTTGACAATCCACTCAACATTGCCTCCATGGCTTTCATCTATACTTATTTTTCTTCTATGCATCCTTTACAAATTTCCATAAATTCAGGTCTTGAGTTGGCAGAAAATACTTTATTCATTCCTTCTAGATTGCAAAACTTGATCTATCAAATAATGGTGTTTTTCTAAGAAAAATCCATCATGATTAACCATTGTTAGGGTCCCTTGTGGTCTACCTTACAATGGTTAATTGTTCCTGAAGGAACCTACTTTGATACTAATTGTTGGAAATATGATTATAATAAGATAGGGGGCTGGGGGCGGGTGGGTGGGTGGGGGGGGGGGGGGGGGGTGTTGTGAATTAGTAAAACTTCAATACATATACAATGCCAATCATATCAACAACATAAAACACGCCAGATATGTATGAAAACTTCTTTTATTATCAAATTATTGTGTAAGCACCAACCTATTGTTACATTGATTCACTGGCACCAACCCCTTGAAATGTTTTATTAGCACCAACAAAAAGGAGGCACTAACCTCGTGAAATGTTATATTGGAACCAAATAGAAGGAGACATTAGTTCCCAGATAAATGCAGGCAACAACCTAAAATGTTTACCAAAAGGAGACATTATTCCTCTAAGAAATGCAGGCACCAACCTGTAATGCTTTACTAACACCAAACTGAAATGATTTACTGATGTCTAAATTTGTCTTTCATTAAGGTCTCCTCTACTTCTGCATATCAATCTTTACTTTGTATCTTCAACTTTGTTTTATCCACAATCCATATATGTTGGTCCTCTATTCTACACTTATATACTTTGATCTCATGGAGGCCATACTTTGTTCTACTTCCTTACAACTCAAGCAACATTTTTGTGTATCAAGCTTACATATTTCTCAACATTCAATTGCATTCGGATTGCACAAATTTGCATGTATTTCTTGAATTTATCCTCTGGCCTTTTCCGTGATCATATGTCTTCCATGGACTTCACTTCTTGGGCTTCTTTTGCTTTCAGTCACACATACCTTGTTTTCACTTATTTATATTTCTCGCTCTTCACACAACCAAACCATACATATGATTGCTTGCTATGTTAAAATGAAATATTCAATCACAAAATTGATTCCAAACTTTTCTTTATTTATACTTTATTAAAGCAACAAAATCCTAGAAAGGTTAACACTCCATGGAAAACCAATCCAGAAAACTTGGATCATTATTTTATTTTTATTATTGGAAATCTGATTTGGATGACCTGTTTAATACTTATATTCATGGATCCTTAGTTCCTCATGGGTTTAAATTTAAACTCATGAAACCATATAATATGACCCTAATTAACATATTTTCCATAAATCTAGAATTTGGGCATTTTGATAACAACAATACCTCAAATATACTCGAATCTTAGATGCTC
Source organism: Pinus taeda (assembly GCA_000404065.3). Lineage (NCBI taxonomy): Eukaryota > Viridiplantae > Streptophyta > Pinopsida > Pinales > Pinaceae > Pinus > Pinus taeda. The sequence goes on from APFE030879386.1 coordinate 43,043, forward strand.
GAATATTCGTTTTAAGCTTCCTTCAACATCAAGTGCTTACCATTATGCTCCTTGTGAACTATGGATAGGACCACATGCTTAAATTCACTTTCAAACATATTCAAGGACCAAACTTAGCGTGAAGCACTTAATCTTGTTGACCCTTGGATACCCGAATAGTTGTATAACCTTTCACCTTCACATGAAACCTCACTAGACTATAACTTTGACTAGATCCTTTGTCTATGCTTGAATTTGGATCCATGCTTACTTTTAACTAGAAATCATTATTTACCCCCAAATACCTAAATGATTGGATAACCTTTCTCCACACAGAAGCTTGATTCTTTTGGAATTCTGACAATTTCTTTTGTCATTATGTAAATATGGATCCAGGCTTAAACTTTAACAAATATACTTTCTCCACACCTACAGGCCCAGATAGTGGGATATAATTCTACTGTATAACTAGGACCAATTTTTGAACCCTGGCCACATCCTTTATTTTTGATGTATTCAGATTCAATTTATGAAAAATATTTGCTTCACATCCAAATGAGCGATACTAGATTTGTTTTTAAAACTAACTCCATATTCAGGGGCTTTACCATCATCCCATACAACTGAGTGTTGGGATTACATCCTTATTATGTCACCTCTCTAGTGTATTCAAGGATCCAATCTTATCAAGAACCATTGACCTTGTTCACCTCTTGGATGACCAGATAGGAGAAATACAATTCAGTTATGTCTATACAAAACCATGACCTTAGAACATTGACTAGAATTATTTTTCATTATATCTAGATCTGACCCATTTTACAGTGACAATGTTCTATACACCCCGGATGCCAAATGCCTAGATAACTCTTTGTGCTCCTGAATGGTCAGATAGCCAGATAAGGACCCCTTTGCTAATTTTGGCACAATTTCTTTATTCTTCACCATTTTGGCCAAAACAAAATACATAGGAAACCTTCGCCAAACCAATCCTTAGCTTGAATCCTGAGACTTCAGGAGTTTCCATGTCGAAATTCTGAGAACTAATAAGATCTTGCGACGTGGTTCTTTTGTCAATACATCTCTGCCATGTAATCAACCAAGTCAACACATTGCTACATGTCATTCTCTACCACTGCCACATGTCCAAGTATTACCACATGTCACTTGCCACTTGTATAATTGACTACTAAAAAATGCAAAAATGGGCGCCACATGTCATCACCTTCGGCTACCATGTCAATGATCTCCACCACTTGGCGCTACCTATCCTGCTACCCGTACTACTACATTAGCTAAGGTCCACTAGATGGCTACGACAATGAAATTTGGATATGGGTCTTTGTTATGGTACTACGTTGGTGTACCCCCGAATATTCAAATGCCTGGATATGTGTTGAAGGTCTAGATATCTATAGGGGATCCCTTATATCTTTGGAAGCATTTAGTATATTGGAAGGCCTAGATAGATTGCTAAGACCCAAATATGACTATAAGATGGAACTTTAACTAACTAAAACTTTTCTTTGACTTCTTCACTTCAACTTCTTTTTCCTCTGATTCCTGTGGAGTTAGAAGTGACATATACCATTGAAAAGGTCTCAAAACAAGTTATTCCACCATACGACTTTCATTCTCATTCGAATTAGGGAAGTAGAGAAGAAATGCATTCAAATATATGTTATCCAAACTACAACTTTGACAACATGCTATTCACAATGACTACACACATTCAACAATCTTCTATACTGCTAAACTTTGACGTCAATGACAGCACATGTGGAACACCGTATTGTGCTCTTTTCCTTTTAATCCATTAGTCCATTCTTAACATTCATGTTAATGCAGAACTTGTATCCACAACAATCCATGTTGAAAATTTGGGGAGCTATGTGACACATTTCCCCATAAGAAACCCATATATGCTAAAAGGAAACTTGATTGTTCCAAAGAGAATTCAATGGGAAGAAAGAAATATTATTATTTAATATGGCAGAAAATTTGGGCAAAGAAATCATTAAGAAAAATATATTATTATGAGTAGAATTTGAATTTGTGATTTTTCCCTCCAAATATGTCCAGTCAGATTATCTCTTTTAAGTCATCCATTCCAAATATGTCAAGTCAGATTATCTCTTTTAAGTCATCCATTCAATTATGTAGAAGTATATAAATATTAATCAATCATCTTCCCAAAGTTTAATTCAGATCTCTCAATGGTGCAAGGTTTGCACTTATATTTATAGTGCGAATTTTTGTCGCTCCTTTTTATAATGGTTCGTATGATTAAAAGTTAAGTCTCGCACATCAATTTTTTTTAGCACGAAGTCTCGCACATCATACAGTGGCTTGGTTATGTTCTTATACTTTGGCTCTCATGTAATGAGGGCTCATATCATATCTCTGTAGCATCGCATTTCAATTTTGAGTGGCTCGTATTTCTTTGTGGCTCATGTACGTATGATCTGTAGCTCGAATCTTTTCCCTATGGATTGCATTACAATTTGGACCAATTAATATCTCTGAGGTACATATTTCTTATTACTGTTTGTTGAGGTTCACTTTGAAATCTAAGACTCACATTATTCTATGTGGCTCTGGCTCACAATTTTATTTGACGGTGACTCACATATCTTCTGACGTGACTCACACTTATCTCTATGGCATAGATATTTTTTTATGGCCCGCACTACCTTGTATCTTTCCAATGGCTCGTTTCTAAATTTTGGTGGCCCGCATATCCTTTGTAGCACGCATAATAATGTGGCTCAATTTTGGTGGCCCACATATCCTCTGTAGGATGCATAATACAGTGGCTCGATGGATCACATGACATAGTTGCTCAATGGCTTTGTGCTCGCTTGATGGCTCATATATCCTCTTTGGCACGTATATTACAATGGTTCTGAGATCTGTGGTTCATCTATTCTTCTGTGGATCTCGTTTGTTATCCTAGGCACAAATGCATGCACACACACGTGTGTCCGCGCGCATACATATATATATGTGGTAGCAGTATTATGGTTACTATGTGTAACAGTTTCATGATATAGCATTGATATGACAATTAATGAATCTGGCAGTGACCTTGAGGTATGGCTATAACTTTAATGTTTGATCTTGATATGATAGTAACATGTATGGAAGGATGTATGACTATGTCTCTATATGCCAACATGACGTATATATTTGATATGACACAATAATGTATAACAGTGCTCATGACAGTAATAATAAGGTATGGCAGAATCCCTTGCATCAGGGACAACACACTCTTGATGATAGTGATATTAGTAATCTTGATGATAATGATAACAATTATAATGACAGTAACTTTTGATATGACAATAACCTTGATTGATGTATGGTAGAAATCTTGATATGACAGTGTCCTTGACATGGCTACAACCTCTGATGATACTGACATTTGAGATGACAATGACTTTGGTATGATAATGACCTTTGAGATGATAGTGAATTTGGCATGAAAGTGACCTTTGATATGGAAACGACTCTCTCATGTATGGTAGTGTATATGTCATGTATGGCTAGTCTCTATGGCAATAACTTGATAGAGAAATATGTTACTTGGAGATCCACCTCCCTTCTTGTTTGTTGCCAGGTTTGGCCTAGGAGGCCTCATGTATTAGATGATGTAAGACGTGTCTCATACTTATTATACATTGTATCTTAGCTAAACATTTGATGAATATCTAATAGAAGAAGAATCTGGATGGGTTTTCTCCCTTGTGGGGTTTTTTCTTGGTCTCTAACATAAATCTTGTTGTCTCTATTGTGTATGTTTTTCTTTTGTTTTTCCTTACTGTTCTGTTGCATTGTTGCTGTTTATTGTTCTATCTAAATAATTTCTAATGATTATATGATGTTATGGGGTGAATGTAATCTGAAATGTAGAAAAAGTTTATAAATGCAATTATCTACAACTAAGAACAATCTACCCCTAAAAATTAACATGGTTTCAGAGCTGGACAGAAGAAAAGTCACTGAGATCACCCCAGTGAAGACACCTATGATGAATTTCATGATCAAAGCAGAGTGAAAGGGATGAATATGGTGAAGACCTAAAAGAATGTTAGGGTTTGAAGGAAACCCTAAGAAGCCTTTGTTTCTGCAAATATAAGCTAGGGTTTGAGAAAAACCCTAGTAGTGACCTTGATTTGGAAAATGCCTAGATATGATATGATATAGATCCAGTGATCTTCTTATACATTGATAAGTTGATCTTGGATTCCGATCAAAGAGATTATGGATATAGAGGAATAATTTCTTCTTTTGCGTATGACATTGACATATGGTTGATGGTCCATGGTGCAGGATCAAGATGGAGCTAATAACTTCCTTCAATATTTGTTAGAGATAAGTACTCTCAAAACTTATGTTATTTCCTTATGAAACTACTCTTGTCTAATAGTTTTAGACTATTGCTTATTATTCTTGCATGAATATTTGAATGCTTCTTTCACTAACTTCTTGGATGGGGACATGATCAAGGAAAACATATCCTGAGGATCATCAGGATGCAAAATAATGTAGGAAGGGTAAGCCCCAAGAAGGAGTTGGTGTAGGAAGAGTAAACCCTAAGAAGAAGCTGGTGCAAGATAATGGGAAAGCCACTCTCTTATTTAGGAAATGGAAGATAGTCCTACTTTATCATCAGGTACACTTTCATTATGTTTATTTACTTTGTTATTATTTCTCTTGCTCTTTTTCTAGAGTCAACAGTTACATCTGAAAAATGTGAGGACCAAGTCTTCAATATTGAGATTATGGAGGATATATAGCCAACCCTTGATTAAAGTGGAATATGTTGATGTATATGATTGAAGATGTTTCTTATTCAAAGGGAGTAGACTGTTAGGTTGAATGCAATAGTCTGATGAGATTATAAGAATAATATTTCCTTCATGCAAGGATCATTCTAGATGACAATATGCAGTAGTGTTAGATGCTTCCACAATACCAAGCTCAAAATTGATAAGGAAGATACTCTCAAAGGGAGAGGATTGTGATAAGATCCTAGCACTTGTTTCTAGATGCACTATTATTAGATGTATGTGAAGATGGAATACTTTGTGACAATTAAGGAAGTAGCGTACTTGAGGCTACCCCAAGGCTTTGAGGCACATGAGATGAGACTCATGATTACAAATTGAAGAAATTCACATATGGACTCAAGCAAGTCCCCTGGACCTGACATGCTTGGATTAATGGGCATTTGATCATTTTAACCTCTCTTCGGGGTTGAAGTTATGTCCTTAATGTTTGGTTTTATATATGCTAATGATTATTTCTGACAAGATCAAATCATCTCCATGTTTAGTACCAGATGGGGTTGAACTTTGAGCCCTGATATTAGAAAGAGATGATGAGGACTTCGTCGTTAAGGGAAGTATGTTGAGACTTGGGAAGATGAATTTCACTGAAGTAGTTGAGAGAGACTCAAATATTTGATGGATTCTACGATGATCCAAAAACTTGATGGATCCTTGCTTTGCAACTTGTTATTTGAGCTTGAGAGAGCCTGAATATGTATATTGGGTAGGTGATAAACATGTGTTGAGATATCTACATGAAACTATTAATCATGGACTAAGATACACTACGGGAATTCTTCATGTACTTATGTTGACAGGGATGGAACTACTATTGACAGGAAGAGTACATTTGGGTTCTTCTTTAGCTTAAGGTCTACCATGATTTCCTAGAAGAGCCGAAAATAGAAGCATGTTGCTTTGAATACAATAGAGGCTAAGTATATTATTGCTAGCATGGCTAGCAGTGAGGCAGTTTGGTTGAGGAAGCTCTTTGGAGAGTCGTTTGAGCATGTGTTGGGCACGACTATGATATACTGTGACATTTATATTGGGATCTGACTTTTAGATAATCCTGTGTTTCATGATCGGTCTAAGCATTTTGAGATTACATATCACTATATCCAGGATATGGTGAAAAGGGAGGCTTCAACGTATGAGAAATTTGCTAACATTTTCACCGACTTTGCTGAAAGGGGAGCTCTTTGTCTTCAGAGAGAAACTTGGATTGATTGATGTGACCCTTCTTGGAAATGGTCATGGTTGATCAAGAACACTAAGTTATGATCTTCCTCCCTGTTTGAGCTCCTAGGTAGAGGAATGGAGTAGGAGATCAATTGGGTTTGAAGGAACTATGAACATTAGGTGTGTGTGATACCTACCCTTTGTGGTAGGTTGGGTATCTCCCTTATTGCCAAGTATGGTATTACATCCTTGTCACTTATGACAAGTTGGGTATCTCCCCTTACTATCAAGTCTAGGACTTAACAAATTATACCCCATTATGCATCCTACCCACAAGCTAGGCTTGTTGGGAATGCCACCCATTTAGCCAATGGGTGAGGAGACTTGGGTGTGTGTGATCCTTACCACTAGTAAGTTTGGTATCTCCCCCAAGGTAGAGGATGCAGGTGTTCCACCACTTGATTATTGAAGATCAAGGTGGGACGATTGATGGATAATAGGATGGTTGTGATCCTTACCTCTCATGGTAAGTGGTATGTCACCTATTGTTATTGGATATAGGGTGGAAAATTAATCCCCCGTATGATGATTCTTCTTCCTTAGATTGAGATATCATTGTTTAGTTGAGATTAAGGCCATGGAACCTATCCTGGAGACTAGTACGATTTGGAGGATCTAATCAATCTCCCCTACCATTGGTTATGGATTATTATTATTTTATGAGATGAGATGAGACATGATGTAGCAACCCTGTACATTTGAGATGAGACTTATGATGTAGATGGAAATTCCTCCCTAATTGAGAGGAAGTGTTGAAAATTGGGGCAGTTATGGGACAAATTTCTGCATAGGAAACCCATCTATTCCAAAAGGAAGCCCAATTGCCCCAAAGAGAATTCAATTGGAAGAAAGAAATATTATTATTTAATATGGCACAAAATTTGGGCAAAGAAATCATTAAGGAAAAATATATCATGTGTAAAATGTGATTTTGTGGTTTTTCCCTCCAAATATGTCAAGTTGGCTTGGCTCTTTTAAGTCATCCATTCAATTATGAAGAGGTATATAAATATTGATTGGTCCTCTTCTCAAAGTGAAATTCAGATCTCTTAATGGTGCAAGGTCTAAGGCTATATTTTAGGGTGAATGTTTGTGGCTTGTTTTTATAATGGTTCATATGATTCAAATTTAAGGCTTGCACATAATACAGTGGCTCACACATGTTCTTGTACAATGAATCTAATACATCTAGGGCTCAGATCATATCTATGTGGCATCCCATTTGAATTATTAGTGGCTTTCATTTCTTTGTGGCTCATGTACCTATGATCTATAGATCGAATATTTTCCCTATGGATCACATTATAGTTTGGCTCGATTAATATGTATGAGTTCCACATTACTTATTATTGTTTTATGTGGTTCACTTTGATATCTGAGACTTGCATTATTCTATGTGGATTTAGCTCGCAGTTGTATTTAACAGTGACTTGCATACCTTTTGACGAGGCTCACACTTATCCTTATGGCATATATATTTTATTATGGCCCACATTATCTTTATCTTTCTAGTGTCTCAATGTTAAATTTCGGTGGCCCGCATATCCTTTGTAGCACACATAATACTATGGTTCAATTTAGGTGGCTTGCATATCCTCTGTAGCACACATAATACAGTGTTTCGATTGCTCAGTTAGCACAATGGATTGATTTTTCAGATAATGTGGTGGCTTGATGACTCATATAACACAATAGATCGATATGTGTGCCCTAACCTTGACTTCTAATACTCCATATGCCTGTGCAAAAACCCTTCTCACAACCCTTGTTAACCTTTGAACTAGTGTCACAAACTATGCAGCTCATCTCCTGCAATAGATCTAAATATTCAACCTTCCATTACAAGGTCTTGGCTCCTCCATGGATCACCATTCACTGTGAGGGTTTCACACTCCTTGATGCATTATACAACACTCTAGATCTCGACCTACAGATCTCCTATCTCAACCAGATCAGATATGAGCAGAAGGACTCCTATCTCAACCTCCTTTTCCTTTGATCTAACTCCTCTAGATCGGTGGCACCTCTTACCTATATTTCTCTCCTTGTTTATGCCATTTTGTTGGCCCTATTCCACATGCCATATTAACATTCTCTTATTCCCTCAATCTTGCACTTCTAAACAAGATCTTGACCTCCTTAATATTTTGTTCTAAACCATAGGGATAGGCCTATCAATCTACGGTCTTATCTCATGATATAGATATGCTCTCTAAGGATATTTGCCCTCACTCTTGTTCATAACCCAACACTCATGTAGTAGACTTTAAGGTCTGTGTATCACAAAATTATCCCTACCTAGGGCTCAACCTATATATTTAAGAACATCTCCTCATTTTTGCACATCTTTGATCTCTCTTTGGGGATGAGTGTTCTTGAGAAGCTCCTCCATAAATTTAAGCATTTTTTGCCTTCTTCCAAACTTGGTTCTGACCTTTCTTGCTTCCCTTTAGCCTCCTTAAATCTCTGCGATCTAGCGATACTCATACCTCCTTCCTTGGCTACATCTTTGCTAGCTTCTTAATCAAATGAGCTCCTCCACTTGATTAATTAAACCTCCTCCTTGGCCTCTTTAAATAGATCTTCCTAAGCCTCTTTGGAACCCTCTAGACCTTAGGGGTTTTGATCCTCTTAGACTTAGGAATTTAATTTTTCCCTTTTAATTTTCTTTTAATTTCTTCTTTCGATTTTAAACCCCATCTGGGTCTAAAACCCCTTCACTTGGGGTTTTTCCCACAAACCCTGTTGTGGTCAAACTCACACAAGCCTACCTCCTTGGGTTTTGTGTAATACCTCCCAAGCTACATACTTCAACATGGCTCACATCCATTATCCTTGGCACGCACACATACACACACACACATATTCTTTGTGATATATGGTAGCAATGTTATGGTTTCTATGTGTAACATTGTTACGGTGTAGCATTGATATGGCAATTAATGAATATGGAAGTGAACTTGTGGTATGGATATAACCTTAATATATGATCTTGATCTTGATATGGTAGGAACATGTATGGTAGGATGTATGACTATGTCTCCATATGTCAACATGATATATATATTTGATATGACACAATAATTTGCAACAATTATCATGATAGTAATAGTAAGGTATGGCATAATCCCTTACATCAGGGACAGCATGCTCTTGATGACAATGATATTAGTAATTTTGATGACAATGACAACAATATACAATGGCAGTAACTTTTGACATGATAGTACCCTTGATTGATGTATGGTAGCAATCTTGATATGAATATGTCCTTGACATGGCTACAACCTCTAATGATAGTGATCTTTGAGATGATAGTCACTTTGGTATGACATTGACCTTTGGGAGGACAGTGACTTTGGCACAACAATGACCTTTCATATGGCAGTGAATCTTTGATGTATGGCAATGTATATGTGATGTATGGTTTGTCTCTATGTCAGTGACCTGATAGAGAAATATGTTACCTGGAGATCCACCCCCCTTCTTGTCTACTACCAAGTTTGGCCTAGGAGGCCTCATGTATTGGATGATGTAAGATGTGTCTCATACTTATTATGCATTGTATCTCAGTTGAACATTTGATGAATATCTAATAGAAGAAGAATCTGGTCTGGTTTTCCCGCTTGTGGGGTTTTGCCTTGGTTTTTGACCTAAATCCTGGTGTTTGTATTGTGTATGTTTTTCTTTTGTTGTTCCTTAATATTATGTTGCATTGTTGATGTTTATTGTTCTCTTTACATAATTTCTAATGATGACATGATGTTATGGAGTGAATGTAATGTGAAAATGTTGAACAAGTTTATAAATGCAATTATCTACAACAAAGAACAATCTAACCCTAAAAATTAACAATCCACCAATCTTTGTCCACCAACAATTCTCCCATTTTGAGCTTCCACAACTCAAAAATCTGCCCATTGAATTTCTCAATCTCGAACTTCGAATTGCTCACCATTTCCTTTCACCCTAAGAATCACTTCCACAGATCTCCCACTATAATAGGGTCTACCACATGCCCGAGCCAAACCCGTTAGCCAAAAGCCAAAATTGCTCTGAGACCAAATGTAGGTTTTAACCCTATACTCATTGATGCAAACAATTTCTTAATAAAATAGAAAAAATGCGATAAAAAATTATGTACATTAGCATAGATATTTTATCATGGAAACCCAAATTGAGAAAACCAACAGGATGTTTTTTAGTATATATCTTCTTTAAAATATTACAATACATTATGTATATCTCGTGACATCCATAAAATGCAAATCCATTTACCTTAAATTAGAAAAAAAAATAGTTTTTTAACCAAAACTACAAAACCATGGGAAAACCACCATCTGCCAAAAAATTGTTTTTAGCAAAAATCATGTGCCAAAAATGGATGCAAAAACCATCCAATTTTTTTAATGCGCACTAACCCCAAACCTCCATGCAGGAGGGAAAAACACCCATACGACCCCCCTCATTGCACTCAGTGCAACATACATCACGTGGGGATAATCGTGCAAAGAATATAACACATGCCCAACACCCTTTTTTCCCAAACCCTATATATATATTTCAATGCCTATGAGGTGATCCATAAGGCAAGAGACATTCCCTTGCTTCATTGATATATATTCACCTTCACTTTGGTTGTGAAAGAGAGAAGGTCCTTCGACTTTCTATGCACCTAATACATCCTTTAGAGTTGGAAAGATGTATCCATCATGAAAATTTTCCAAAAAGATCAAATGAAAAATCATCTTGCTCCTCTTCCATCCTCTCCTATAAATGCATTAAGTTTATGCATATGGATTTGTGTTAAAAAATATGTACTTGTTTCATTTAAAACATGCAAATCCTTTATAAACCAATGCTAACCCAAAAGCCCAAAACAACTCATGCCAACCAAAAACATAATGTTTCCAACCATATTATACCCATAAGTAAAGAACTTCTCTTTTGAAGGGTGATGTTGGGCTCATGGGACCCACTAAACTATTACAATAAGTGATTTTTGACTCGTAATAATTATTATTAATGACAATACTCAACATTAAGAAAACAACTTAACATAAATTAGATGAGCCCTATGTTGTTAATGTGCCAATATCTAAGATTCGTATTTTTTTCCATCATATGCATTTTCTATTTTATAAAGTTTGTTTGTTTGATTATATATATATAGAAAACATTATTAAATGTAGAAGGAATGATGAATTCAATCTCCAAGATGTCTCTCTATATGTCCGAGGTATAGTGCAAGATGTATAATTTGGATTTGATTATTTTGTAGACAACCATTTTCTCTTTGAGTTGGATCTCCTTTGCATTGTATTTTTTTTTCTACTAATTAATTTTATTATGATATTTTCTTGTGAATTTTTCATCTATATTTGTTTTTGTATACATATTTGCTATAGAACATGAATATAAATACAACAAATTAATGTATGCTTGAATTTAATTAGCATTTTTGTCTTGTGTCAAATGCTCTATAGCTTTTCATAAACTCGACAGTGTAGTAACGAATTTAATGAGTATAAATACAACAGAGCAAATGCACACTTCAATTTAATTAGTATTTTTGTTCATGTGTTAATTGCTCTATAGATTTTCATGAACTCAACAATGAGGTAACAAGTTTTCATGGCTACAAAGTAGAGCAAGGGGGCTAAACAATTTGTGAAAAATCCTTGAGCTACAACTACTGGAATTTATTCTCTAAACTAATTCTCAATTTATTAATTTTCTGATTAATATTGAATAGATCTCAATGCAATTCCTCACAAAAAATAAATGTGATGTAGAAAAATTAAACAGAAACCGAGAAATTCATGCACACAATTAACACAGTTATTTTGGACTAATGTCCCTAGAAAAATCTTGAAGGGAAAACTAATGCAACAGATGAGGGCTTATTTTACTATGTAGCCATAAAAATCCGAGTACAATAATATGGATGCCCAACTAGAAATCCTCCAGAAAATATACTAGCAAAATAATTTGGTGAAATTTTCTCCCTTCTACAATCCACTGCAAATTCTGGTAATCGCAAATTCTTACAATCACACTTGAATTCCTGTAATCGTAAATTTCTGTAGTCACGTGTGAATAATTGTAATCACAAATTCCAACAATCACACATGAATTCCTATAATTGCAAATTCTTGCAACCATGTGCGAATTCTTGTAATCATGAATTCCTGCAATCATGCACAAATTCCTGAAATCACAAATTCCTGCAATTATGCGTGAATTCATGTAATCACGAATTCCTGTAATGCGGCCCTTTCTACAGAAATATTCGGCCTCCTCTCTCCTGCCAAAATAACACTAGAAAATTCTTTGGATCACTCTGCTTATGCTCCCTTAATCACTGATGCTCCTCCACTGGCTCGAATTCTTCCCTCGCTTAATATTGCGTACTGGAAAACTCACACTGCCTAGAGAATAGCTCCCTCACTTGTGTCTCTCCTCATCCCATCGATTTTCTCTTATAACATCTAGCTAGAGCTTTAATGGCCATCATTAGATCCTTATCAACAACTAAGATCATCTTAAACTAGATGCATGTGAGTCTCTAGAGCATTCTCGATCATCTTCAATTAATTCTGATTAATTAATCAATTTTCTTAAAATAGGAAATTTCAATTATTGGTTAATTAATTTAACTGAGGTGTTTCACAAGTTTATCTCGTGAAACCTTTTCTGGGTTTTGGAGAACTCATGTTCCTTATTTTGGATTCTCCTTTCTTCGTAATTACTTGTCAGCGTGTTGGATTATTCTACTTCTTTATTATCTTATCTTTCATCAAGTAATTATACATACATGAAGATCACAAAACAAGAGACACAAGATATAGTCACATGCCAGGGAAAAACCCCTCTCGAGGGAAAAACCCAGTCATGATAATTCTTCCTTTCAATAGTATTCTTTGAGACTCTTTACCCTAGACCAAGACTAGACTTTCCCTCCACACCATGTTAGCCTCCAAGATCTTCGACCCCTTCTAGCAATTCCAACTAGGCAGTGGCTTCCAACAACATGCAACTTACGACAACAACGAAATCTTAGGAGACTTTGATCTCCCAACCTAGACCACAAAACAAAGAGAGAGAGAGGCACTAAAAGTTCAATTTTCCTCCTCTAGAGACTCCTCCAAACTTGCACTTCTTTCGTCCTCCTGAAAATAGACTTCGCACTTCTCCAGCATTTCTTGAGATATTGAACTTGCTTGAGAGTGAGTATTACAAATGCCTTCGACCTCCTTCAATATATAGGCATTTTGTGTGTCAAATAGGGTTCCTTATGCCGACATGATGTGGAGGACACGTAATTCATATTTGACTTGATACAAAAACTTTTTACAGGATCTGAAAGCCCAAGAAGGGTCTCTTCAAATGTATAATGACTCTATAAACTCAATATTAATCGTAGGAGTCCAAAATGGGGACTTTCACTAATACAATGATGACCCAAGCATGAAACCCATGCTTTAATAAGTCATTGTTACAACAATAAAAATGATTTTCTTTATTCTTTTGAAAAGTACATTACATGACTCAAGTACATTATTGAAGACCGAACATAGTTACTGTTTCCAACACTCCCTCTTAACTAGGGAGGTATTCATAATGTACAAATACAATGGAAGGTCTCAAACTATATGAAAACATGAAGAACCTTTAGGCATCGAAATGCCATGGACTAGATTCTTGACCAGGGAAATCTATCCAACTAGTCACTCAACAATTTAGGCACTGCAATGCCATGGACTAGATTCCTGACCAGGGTAATCTATCCAAGTGGGACTAAGGTGGACTCAAGCTTTTAACCGCTCTAGGTACCATCAAGCTTACTTGCTAACCACCAACCCAAACATACAGGTGTGTATCCAAAACCGAGCTCAATAAATGACACCACCTTTTCAATTCCGGGATTCCTAACATCAACTCAAAGTGTCATCCTGATGTCTCCCCAGGAAATGCTTCAGTCATAAAGCCTCAACAAATCTCTTCCATTTCTTTATCATCAATACAATCACTAATATCTACCAAACCCAACAAGTTCCTTAGATATTCGAACTTCTTATTAGGAAGAGCCTTTGTCAGTATGTCTGCAACTTGTTTGTCAGTCAGAATATATTCTAGCTTCATGATCCCATCTTTCACCAAGTTCTTGATAAAGTGGAAATTATTATTGATATGTTTCGTCCTTGAATGAAACATGGGATCTTCAGAAATCTTGATACAACTTTGATTATCACAGTTAATCATAGTAGGACCCAGAGACTTTTCAAACAAATCTGTCAGAAGCTTCCTTAACCAAATAACCTCTTTTCCTACTTCACATGCAGCCACATATTCTGCCTCAGCACTACTCAATGAAACGAGATCTTTCTTCCTACTCATCCATGAGATCATAACAACTCCCAGACTAAAGCATCGTCTGGTAGTGCTCCTTCCATTGGTCTCACTGCCACCCCAATTAGAGTCTGTGAAGCCAGTTAGCTTGAATTCCTTACTAGCATACTTTAGGCAATGACGTATAGTGCCACAAAGATCCCTCAATATATGTTTGGTAGCTATCCAGTGATCATGATGAGGCTCCAACTAAAACTGACTAAGAATGTTTACTGCAAAACATATATTTGGCCGAGTATCCACCAGATACATCAGGGAACCCACCAACTAACGATATGAGGTAGGATCCACGAGACTCAAGTCGGAGCTCCTCAACTTCTTGAGGTTGGTGATCATAGTAGTAATCATCGGCTTGGAGTTCCTCATCTCAAATTTTTTCAATAACTTGATCATGTATTTTCCTTGCCCCAAATATATATCCCCAGGTCTCTGCCATACAACTGCCACCATCTTGTATTCTTGAATTCTTCATTCTACATTGGTGATGATTAGATCATCCACATATAGTAGAATAATGATTGGCTCATTATTCACGACCTTGATATATAGATTCAGATCACGAGTACTCTTAATGAACCCAATCCTTAGAAGATATGCATCCATTCTTGCATACCATGCCCTTTGTGCTTGCTTCAAGCCATATAGAGCCTTCTTGGGTTTGCAAACATGAGAGTCCTTGCTATTCACTTCAAATCATTCAGGTTGTTTGATGTACACTTCCTCATCAATGGTCCCATTCAGAAATGTGGTCTTAACATCCATTTGATGGATATTACACCCCATTGTAGTGGTGAGTGAAATCAACAATTTAATGGTAGTGTACCTTGCAATAGGTGCAAATGTCTCTTCATAGTCAATGCCTTGCTTTTGAGAGAAACCCCTTGCAATGAACCTTGCTTTGTACTTGTCTATACTTCCATCAACAACATGTTTGATCATATAGATTCACTTCGATGTGACAACCGATTTGTCACTAGGTCTAGGAACGATTTCCCAAACCCCATTCTTCATTATGGATTGATATTCTTCCTGCATAGCTTTCTTCCAAACCTCTTCATGCTCATCTTCTTGGAATGTCGATTGTTCGACTTCAATCAACCAACATAACCATAATGCCTTTTCGGTTTCTTACTTTCCCTGGAGGACCCTTTCGCAACTTCATGTCCTTTAGCATCTTATAATGTAGCTTTCAACCAATTTGGCCTATTCCTTGTGGTTGGGTTAGCCACCAATTGAATAGGCTCACTTGGTCCTTCTTCTTCATCATTTGTAGTAGAGTTCTCATGAACTTCATCTTCTTCAAATGCGAGAACTTCTTCATCATCAAAATCAATAGGAATATCCTTTGATTTCTTCTAAGCTTGATTCTCATGAAATATGACATCCTTTCTTACTTCAATGTATCTTCCCTCCTTTATGTATATTCTATATGCTTTTGAGGAAAGACTATAACTAACGAATATTCCCTTAATGTTTGTTGAGTCCAACTTCTTTCGCTTGTCTTTTGAAACATGGACATATGGTGGACTTCCAAATATGCGAAAAATTATCTACACTCAACTTCTTTCCTATGAATACTTCTTCGGGTGTAGTAATATCAAGACTCTTATGAGGACTTCTATTTTGAACGTACACGATAATCATCATTGCTTCACCCCATAAGAACTTCATTAGATCTTGATCAAGGAGCATGGTTCTAATTCCTTCTTCAATTGACCTATTCTTTCTTTCGGTCAATCCATTTTGTTTGGGATAGTAGGGAACAATGAGCTCCCTCTTAATACCTGCATCTGTTCCCCACCATTGTCAGACCTTAGAGTCATCATCTTATTTTCAGTTAGGGTTTCCACCTCAACTCTAAACTCCTTTAACTTATCAAATACTTCATCTTTAATTTTGAGTAGGTAGAGTCATGTCTTCCTCGAATGGTCATCAATGAATGTTACATAGTAGAGATGACCTCCAAGTGTCTTGTCAGACATCTTTAGATCTAGATTCACTATGATGAAATGGCTTTCTAGTATGCTTCCCCAAAGAACATCCCTTGCACACACCTTCATTGTCTAACTTCATATCAGGAATACCATGAACCAATTGACTAAGAGTAGGGATGGCTCTATAATGAAGATGGCCATACCTTCGATGCCATAGTTCAATGGGACTTCTTTCCATATGAACCAAAGCTTGAGGAAATGGAGTGATAACCCGGTAAAGACTTCCTTCACGGACTCCAATAACCTAGCTTTACCAATACTAGAGTTATTTCCCCAATCCAATACTTTTCCATCAACAAAAGCAACTATTTCCCCTTTATCTTCTAAACAAGAAATAGAAAGTAAATTCTTTTTCAAACTTGCAATGTAGAGAACTTTTTGAGATGCATCTTTGATCCATTGCCCAGCTTTAATGATGTAGATCCAAAGCCTCTCACAACATAGTTTTTGTTGTCACCCAATTCCATTGCATGAGAGGATGACTACTTTGATAGTGTGTGTAGTTGTCTACTTTCACTTGTCATGTGTCTTGAAGCTCCACTATCAATGATCCATGCATTTCTATCAGTAAGAGATCTTGTAAGGGAAACCACAAATCCATGACTCTTGACTTTGTTGAATAGGTAGTAGATGATCTTCTTGATCCATCTTCCAGCAGAGTTGAAACCCAAACTTATGTAGTTCACCATAGGGGGGGAATCCATGAAAACAAAGTGATCTTCGACTTCTCTTGACCTTAGCTTTGATAACATGTTGGAAAATCAAGGATATTATATTAGGGTTTGGTTCTCCTTTCTTGATAATTACTTATGAGTGTGTTGGCTCCTTTTACTTCTTTATTATCTTATCTTACATCAAGAAATTATACATACATGAAGATCACAAAACAAGAGACACAAGATAGAGGCACAAGCCAGGGAAAAACCCCCCTCGAGGGGAAAACCCAGGCAAGATAATTATTCCTTTCAATAGTATTCTTTGATAGACCAAGACTAGACTTTCCCTCCACACCATGTCAGCCTCCAAGATCTTTGACCCCTTCCAGCAACTTCGACTAAGAAGTAGCTTCTGGCAACATGTAGCTTAGAACAACAACGAAATCTTAGGATACTTCGATCTCCCAAACCAATCCACGAAATAGAGAGAGAGAGAGAGAGGCACCAAAAGTTTGATTTTCCTCTTCTCTAGAGACTCCCCCAAACTCACACTTCTTTCTTCCTCCCGACAACATACTTTTCACTTCTCTAGCTCTTCTTGAGATATTGAACTTGCTTGAGAGTGAGTGCTACGAATGAGTTCAACCTCCTTCAATATATAGGTTTCTTGTGGGTCGAATAGGGGTCCTTAGGCAGAAATGACATGGAGGACACATAATTTATATTTGAATTGAGACAAAACCATTTTACATGATCCAAAATCCCAAGAAGGTCCTCTTCAAATTTACAATGGCTCTATAAACTCAATATTAATCCTAGGAGTCCACAATGGGGACTTTGACTAATATAATGATGACCCAAGCATGAAACCCTTGCTTCAATAAGTCATTGTTACAATAATAAAAAATATTTTTTTTATTCTTTTGACAAGTACATTACATAATGACTCAAGTATATTATTGAAGACTGAACATAGTTACTTTTTCCAACACCTTAGCCTCTTAGACACAAAACGAGACTAGAACACCTATTCGATGCTACAAAAACAAACACAATTATTTCTAAACATTCCTCATTGTGTTAATACAAAATTCAGTGAACAACTTACCATGTGTGTGTTTTAGAAATAAGAATTTTTTGAAATTATATTAAGACGTAGATGTTTTGAAAATTTAAACTACCAATTTAAAAAGATAAACATAAAGAGGTCGACAAATGGATTTTAATATATCAGTAGGATTGACTTATTAGAGAATATATGTTCTTCCTTATTTTTAAGACTAAAATCCAATTCTATTATAATCTCTTTATGGTCTTGTTTGAAATTGTAGTGAAACAATGTTATTTTTGCAGAGCATAAAGGTCATGCATTCAATAAAGGCAAAAGTTGAGATGGAATGGAGTTGTTATCTAATTAGATTTCTCCAAAGTATAATCACTTTCCAAATATTAACCAACCTTTCATCTTAAGGCCTACATGTCTTGATTTCTTAACCTATTTATGGATTGAGATTATAGCAAATGCAAAGCTCTGAAGACAATGCAATCATCAACCCTATAAAAATTATTTTCAAAGTTAATTTTCAAATCCACATGATATCAAAATTGGAAAAAAGATTTTTTTAAATATTTATAGTGCTTTTAATGTGCAATGCAAGAAAAAACTAGATGAATAACAAAGCACATACACCATAGGAGACTAGATGAGTTAAATATTTATTTTGGTCTTGTCTCATAACCCCTATGGTCCTTGTATTGATAACCCCTTTGGTTTACAATTCAAAATGAGCAAATCTACATAAAATTGGCTCCATAGAAGAGGCACATTAGTTGGTGCTAAAAATTGAGCAAAAGTTAGCATGCACAAACAAGGGAAATAATTTTGGAAACTAAAAAGGCAGTTACAATGTAGAAGATCAAAATTCCATATGTGAGGTTGTAGATGCAGACAATGAGAAGTATTAGAAGGTAAAATAAAATAATGCACTAGGTAGAGACTGAGGTGGAGATTGTGGATGATTCAGATGACAAGGAATAGGAAGAGACTTTGGTGTTATGTGTGAAAGATATAGTGTTACACATGGAGATTAAGTTAAAAAGACATTCAAGTGTCCAAATAAAGAAAACATGTATGAAAATGAACCAAGAAATTTGCTAGCTTAGGGAGACAGACACGAATAGATGGTTGCAATGACATGAAAGCATGGAGAAAGCTTGAAAATACATAGAAAAATGATTGTGCCTAACAAGCAACAAATGTAATAAGAAGATAAATTGGGAAGGAAGGATGTTTTTAGGATAAAATGTAAGTTCAGAGTTAAGTGTTATAGTCATTATAGATTTTTATAGCACAAAGAATATATTTGTAGAAAAAATGGTATACAAATTGAACTTAGTGCCAAAAACACCCACAACCATATAAATTTTGGTTTAAGAAAGGATATGAAATAATTGTGACAAATCTACAAAGTGTTGGTTAAAATTGGAGAGCACCAAAGACAAAAAAAATTGCAAGCATTCCTAATACCACTTGTGTTGGTGAAGGTCAAGGCTCAAACATAACTCTAGACATCCATTAACGAATCCACACAAACCAATCAAAATACCAATCCACTTAAAGTTCTATACGCAAAGCACGAATCCAAGAGAACATTTTTTTCCTAATACCACTTGTGTTGGTGAAGGTCAAGGCTCAAACACAACTCAATGCTTTTGAAGTTCTGTACAACAAAGCACAAATTCGAGAGAAATTTTTATTTTATTTTATAGAAAGACTAGTTTCATGGAGCTAGCAATTTGATTTCTTCGGAGGTGCATTCATGTGAACACCTTAGCCGAAAGGGAAGCTCTTCGTCTTAAGAGAGAAACTTGGACTGATGGATGTGACCCTTCTTGGAAATGGTCATGGCTGATCAAGAACACTAAGTTATGCTCTTCGTCCTTGTTTGAGCTCCTAGGTAGAGGAATGGCGCAGGAGATCTCTTGGGTTTGAAGGAACTATGAACATTAGGTGGGTGTGATACCTACCCCTTGTGGTAGGTTGGGTATCTCCCTTATTTTCAAGTAGGGTTTGTGTGATCCTTGCCACTTGTGAAAAGTTGAGTATCTCCCCTTACTATCAAGTCTAGGACTTGACAAAGTATACCCCAGTGTGCATCCTACCCACAAGTTGGGCTTGTTGGTAATGCCACCCATTTAGCTAATGGGTGAGGAGACTTGGGTGTGTGTGATCCTTACCACTAGTAAGTTTGGTATCTCCCCCAAGGTAGAGGATGCAGGTGTTCTACCACTTGATTATTGAAGATCAAGGTGGGACGATCAATGGATAATAAGATGGTTGTGATCCTTACCTCTCATGGTAAGTGGTATGTCACCTATTGTCATTGGATATAGGGTGGAAAATTAATCCCCTGTATGATGATTCTTCTTCTTTAAATTGAGACATCATTGTTTAGTTGAGATTAAGGTCATGGAACCTGTCCCAGAGACTAGTACGATTTGGAGGATCTAATCGATCTCCCCTACCATTGGTTATGGATTATTATTATTTTATGAGATGAGATGAGACATGATGTAGCAACCCTGTACATTTGAGATGAGACTTATGATGTAGATGGAAATTCCTCCCTAATTGAGAGGGAGTGTTGAAAATTGGAGCAGTTATGGGACAAATTTCCCCATAGGAAACCCATCTATTCCAAAAGGAAGCCCAATTGCCCCAAAGATAATTCAATTGGAAGAAAGAAATATTATTATTTAATATGGCACAAAATTTGGGCAAAGAAATCATTAAGGAAAAATATATCATGTGTAAAATGTGAATTTGTGGTTTTTCCCTCTAAATATGTCAAGTTGGCTTGGCTCTTTTAAGTCATCCATTCGATTATGAAGAAGTATATAAATATTGATTGATCCTCTTCTCAAAGTGCAATTTGGATCTCTTAATGGTGCAAGGTCTGAGGTTATATTTTTAGTGTGAATGTTTGTGGTTTGTTTTTATAATGGTTCATATGATTCAAATTTAAGGCTCACACATAATACAGTGGCTCACACATGTTCTTGTACAATGAATCTAATACATCTAGGGCTCAAATCATATCTATGTGGCATCACATTTGAATTATTAGTGGCTTTCATTTATTTGTGGCTCATGTACCTATGATCTATAATGAATATTTTCCCTATGGATCACATTATAGTTTGGCTCGATTAATATCTTTGAGTTCCACATTACTTATTATTGTTCTATGTGGTTTTCTTTGATATCTGAGACTTGCATTATTCTATGTGGATTTAGCTCACAATTGTATTTAATAGTGACTTGCATACCTTTTGATGTGGCTCACACTTATTCTTATGGCATATATATTTTATTGTGGCCTACATTATCTCTGTCCTTTTAGTGTCTCAATGTTAAATTTTGGTGGCCCACATATCCTCTATAGCACACATAATACTATGGTTCAATTTAGGTGGCTTGCATATCCTTTGTAGCACGCATAATACAGTGGTTCAATTGATCAGATAACACAATGGATTGATTGTTCGAATAATACAGTGGCTTGATGGCTCATATAAAACAGTAGCTCGATGGCTTGCATATCCTTTGTAGCACAATGGATCTATGGTGGTTTGATGGCTCGCATAGCCTCTGAGGAACATATATTACAATGGTTTTGAGAATTGTGGTTCATCTATTCTTCTGTGGCTTGTTGGTTTTCCACAACATATGAGAATCTAGGTTTGGTCTTAGAATCTTTGACACAAACAAATCAAATTCCACAACACCACTACTTTTCACAACGAAAAAACACACATCAATGAATCAAATAGCGCACATGACAATTTTAAAAAAAATTCAACCCTTCTTCGTTATATTAACAAACCATAATACAATGGTCTAAGGCTCCCATACCAAGGATCATGGCCCTCATACAATCATATTGATACAAGAATACAATTAGGTCTTGGTGGCAATCACTTTGACTACCAATCTACTCCGAACAAGACAACACTTGACCTACTTGTTGATGGTGACCACACACAACCCTTCAAGTGATGTGTCCTGAACACATCCTATAGCTCCTTAATTTGCCTTTGTCAATGAAATTTTCTCCTTTAGGTCACTGAACTCAGATAAGTTAATCTTCCCTCCAACTTCTTTGTCTTGCAAGGTTTGCAACACTTACGGTCTTCGATTAGCTATTCACAACTCTGTTTGTGAACAAATCTTCGATTTCCCACTTCTATATTCCTTTATTGTTATATGAAGATAAGTTTAGGGCACAAAGGTTGCCCAATCTCATTGTAGAAGTCCATCTCTACACAGGGTTGTTAATTTGGCTCTCTTGGTTGCCTTCTTTTGTCCTTCAAAGATCATACCTTGAGCTCAATAGTTGTGCCACTCCTACTAGGCTTATACTCCTTTATAAGTCTTGCACTTAGGGAACAATGGTCAACCTTCTAACAATCCTCCATCCGATACTTAGGCTACCATATATCTGTCCCAAATCTGGACTCCTTCTTGCATCGCATCCTGCATTGCTTCTTATGCTTTAGATCTGACCATCTTCAGTCATCTCCTTGACTAATATAGGGCCATGAAAACTGCCCTTACCTAGGGCTTGTAGATATTCCCTCATACTTGTGATTTGACTCTCAAATCACATAGATCTACTTTTCCAAATGCAGCCTTCTTTTAGATTCGTTATCCTGACAAAAACTCATGTAGTCCTCCTCAAGATCTGCGTCCTTATTTCCAGAGGTAACCAATTATCTAAGGATCTCAGCCTTATTTTTTCTACACAATTCTTGAGTGATTTGATTAGGGTACACCTTAAGGTCGGGCATGCAAAGATGTGGCCCTCAACTAGGGGACCTGTAGATATGTTGTTCAACACTAGAAAAACCCTCCATCTTTAGCGTTTAATCACCTTGCATCTAACACCTTGTTGTACGTTATAAATTCACTGTTCTAATGCAGCTGCATTGAGTTTTTCGACCTCTTTAGGGAACATGTTCGATTGATAGGTGTGCCCTAACCTCGACCTCCCTTCCTCCATCTGCCTATGCAAAAACCCTTCTCACAACCCTTGTTAACCTTTGAACTAGTGTCACAAACTATGCAACTCATCTCCTGCAATAGATCTAAATATTTGACGTTCCATTACAAGGTCTTGGCTCCTCCATGGATCACCATTCATTGTGAAGGTTTCACACTCCTTGATGGATTATACAACACTCTAGATCTCGACCTAGAGATCTCCTATCTCAGTAAGATCATATATGAGCAAAAGGACTCCTATATTAGCCTCCTTTTCCTTTGATCTAACTCCTCTAGATTGGTGGCACCTCTTACCTAGATTTCTCTCCTTGTTTATGCCATTTTGTTGGCCCTATTCCACATGCCATATTAACATTCTCTTATTCCCTCAATCTTGCACTTCTGAACAAGATCTCGGCCTCCCTAATATTTTGTTCTAAACCATAGGGATAGACTTACCAATCTATGGTCTTATCTCAGGATAGAGATCTGCTCTCTAAGGGTCTTGGCCCTCACTCTTGTTCATAACCCAACAATCATGTAGCAAAATTTAAGCTTTTTGTATCACAAAATTATCCCTACCTAGGGCTCAACCTCTATATTGAAGAACGTCTCCTCATTTTTGCACATATTTGATCTCTCTTTGAGGATGAGTGTTCTTGAGAACCTCCTCCATAAATCTGAGCATTTTTTGCCTTCTTCCAAACTTGGTTCTGACCTTTCTCGCTTCCCTTTGGCGTCCTTAGATCTCTACGGTCCAGAGATACTCATACCTTTTTCCTTGGCTACATCCTCGATAGACTCTTAATCAAATGAGCTCCTCCACTTGACTAATTAAACCTCCTCCTAGGCCTCTTTAAATAGATCTTCCTAAGCCTTTTTGGAACCCTCTAGACCTTAAGGGTTTTGATCCTCTTAGACTTAGGAATTTATTTTTTCCCTTTTAGTTTTCTTTTAATTTCTTCTTTGGATTTTAAACCCCATTTGGGTCTAAAACCCCCTCACTTGGGTTTTTTTCCCACAAACCCTCTTATGGTCAAACTCACACAAACCCACCTCCTAGGGTTTTGTGGAATACCTCCCAAGCTACACATTTCAACATGGCTCACATCCATTATCCTTAGCGCGCGCACACACACACACATATTCTCTATGATATATGGTAGCAGTGTTATGGTTGTTATGTGTAACAGTGTCATAGTGTAGCATTGATATGACAATTAATGAATATGCTAGTAAACTTGTGGTATGGCTATAACCATAATATATGATCTTGATCTTGATATGGTAGGAACATGTATGGTAGGATGTATGACTATGTCTCCATATGTCAACATGATGTATATATTTGATATGACACAATAATGTGTAACAATTCTCATGAAAGTAATAGTAAGCTATGGCATAATCCCCTACATCAGGGACAACACGCTCTTGATGAAAATGATATTAGTAATTTTGATGACAATGATAACAATATACAATGGCAGTAAATTTTGATATGATAGTACCCTTGATTGATGTATGGCAACAATCTTGATATGAAAATGTCCTTGACATGGCTACAACCTCTGATGATAGTGACCTTTGAGATGATAGTGACTTTGGTATAACAATGACCTTTGATATGGAAATGATTCTTTGATCTATGGCGATGTATATGTGATGTATGGTCTATCTCTATGATAGTGACCTGATAGTGAAATATGTTATGTGGAGATCCACCCCCCTTATTGTCTACTACCAAGTTTGGCCTAGGAGGCCTCATGTATTGGATGATGTAAGACGTGTCTCATACTTTTTATACATTGTATCTCAGATGAACATTTGATGAATATCTAATAGAAGAAGAATCTAGTTTGGTTTTCCCGCTTGTGGGGTTTTGCCTTGGTCTTTGACTTAAATCCTGGTGTTTGTATTGTGTATGCTTTTCTTCTGTCATTCCTTACTGTTTCGCTGCATTATTGTTGTTTATTGTTCTCTTTACATAATTTCTAATGATGACACGATTTTATGGAGTGAATGTAATGTGAAAATGTTGAACAAGTTTATAAATTCAATTATCTACAACAAAGAACAATCTAACCCTAAAAATTAACAATCCACCAATCTTTGTCCAGCAACAAATCTTCCATTTTGAGCTTCCACAACTCAAAAATATTCCCATTGAATTTCTCGATCTCTAACTTTGAATTGCTCACCATTTCCTTTCACCATAAGAATCACTTCCATAGATCTCCCACTATAATAGGGTCTACCACATGCCCGAGCCAAACCTGTTAGCCACAAGGGCATCTCTTTGAAGCCAAAATTGCTCTGAGACCGAATGTAGGTTTGAACCTTATACTCATTGATGCAAACAAATTTTTAATAAAATAGAAAAGATGCGATAACAAATTCTCTACACTAGCATAGATATTTTATCATGGAAACCCAAACTAAGAAAACCAACAAGATGTTTATTAGTATATATCTTCTTTACAGTATTACAATACATTATGTATATCTTGTGATATCCATAAACTTCCAATCCATTTACCTTAAATTAGAAGAAACAATAGTTTTTTAACCAAAAGTACAAAACCATGGGAAAAACCACCATTCGCCAAAAAACTATTTTTAGCAAAAATCATGTGTCAAAAATGGATGCAAAAACCACCCAATTTTTTTAATACGCACTAACCCCAAACCTCCATGTAGGAGGGAAAAACAACCCTACGACCCCTTCATTGCACTCAGTGCAACATACATCACGTGGGGATAATCATGCAAAGAATATATCACATGCTCAACACCCCTTTTGCCCAAACCCTATATATATATTTCAATGCCTGCGACATGACTCATAAGTCAAGAGTCATTCCCTTGCTTCATTGATATATATTCACCTTCACTTTGATTTTCAAAGAGAGAAGGTCCTTCGACTTTCCATGCACCAAATACCTCCTTTAGAGTTGGAAAGATTTATCCATCATGACAATTTTCCAAAAAGATCAAATAAAAAATCATCTCGCTCATCTTCCATCCTCTCCAATAAATGCATTAAATTTATGCATATGGATTTGTGTTAAAAAATATGTACTTGTTTCATTTTAAACCTGCAATTCCTTTATAAACCAATGCTAACCCAAAAGCCCAAAACAACTCATGCCAACCAAAAACATAATGTTTCCAACCATATTATACCTATAAGTAAACAACTGCTCTTTTGAAGGGTGATGGTGGGCTCATGGGACCCACTAAACTATTATAATAAGTGATTTTTGACTTGTAATAATTATTATTAACGACAATACTCAACATTAAGAAAACAAATTAACATAAATTAGATGAGCTCTATGTTGTTAATTTGCCAATACCTAAAATTCCCATTTTTTTCCATCATATGCATTTTCTATTTTGTAAAGTTTGTTTGTTTGTTATTATTATTATTTATATATTTATTTATTTATAGGAAACATTATGAAATGCAGAAGGAATGATGAATTCAATCTCCAAGATATCTCTCTATATGTTCGAGGTATAGTGCAAGATGCATAATTTGGATTTGATTATATTGTAGACAACCATTTTCCCTTTGAGTTGGATCTCCTTTGCATTGCATTATTATTATTATTATTATTATTTCTACTAGTTAATTTTATTATGATATTTTCCTGTGAATTTTGCATCTATATTTGTTTTTGTACACATATAATGCACACATATTTGCTATAGAACATGAATATAAATACAACAAATTAAATGTATGCTTGAATTTAATTAGCTTTTTTGTTCTGTGTCAAATACTCTATAGCTTTTAATAAACTCGAGAGTGGAGTAACGAGTTTAATGAGTATAAATACAACAGATCAAATGCATGCTTCAATTTAATTAGTATTTTTGTTCATGTGTTAAGTGATCTATAGCTTTTCATGAATTCAACAATGAGGTAACAAGTTTTCGTGGCTACAAAGTAGAGCAAGGGGGCTAAACAATTTGTGAAAAATCCTTGAGCTGCAGCTACTGGAATTTATTCTCTAAACTAATCAATTTATTAATTTTTTGATTAATATCAAATAAATTTCAGTGCAATTATTCATAAAAAATAAATACGATGTAGAAAAATTAAACAGAAATCGAGAAATTCAAGCACACAATTAACACAGTTATTTTGGACTAATGTCCCTAGAAAAAACCCAAAGGGAAAACTAATGCAACATATGAGGTCTTATTTTACTATGCAGCAATAAAAATCTAAGTACAATAGTTTGGATGCCCAACTGGCAATCCTCGAGAAACTATACTAGCAAAATAATTTGGTGAAATTTTCTCCCTTCTACAAATCCACTGCAAATTCTGGTAATCGCAAATTCTTACAATCACACTGAATTCCT
Organism: Pinus taeda; assembly: GCA_000404065.3. Lineage (NCBI taxonomy): Eukaryota > Viridiplantae > Streptophyta > Pinopsida > Pinales > Pinaceae > Pinus > Pinus taeda. The sequence goes on from APFE030879386.1 coordinate 70,580, forward strand.
GTAATCACGTGTAAATAACTGTAATCACAAATTACAACAATCAGACATGGATTCCTACAATTGCAAATTCCTGCAACCATGCGCGAATTCTTGTAATCATGAATTCCTGCAATCATGCGTAAATTCCTGTAATCACAAATTCCTACAATTATGTGTGAGTTCATGTAATCACGAATTCCTGCAATAGTACATGAATTCTTGTAATGCGGCCCTTTCTACAGAAATATTCGGCCTCCTCTCTCCTGCCAAACTAACACTGGAAAATTCTTCAGATCACTCTACTTATGCTCCCTCAATCATTGATGCTCCTCCACTGGCTCAAATTATTCCCTTGCTTAATATTTCATATTGGAAAATTCACACTGCCTAGAGAATAGCTCCCTCACTTGTGTCTCTCCTCATCCCATCGATTTTCTCTTATAATCTATAGTTAGAGCTTCAATGGCCATGATTAGATCCTCATCAACAACTAGGATCATCTTAAACTCGATGCATGTGAGTCTCAAGAGCGTTCTTGATCATTTTCAATTAATTCTCATTAATTAATCTATTTTCTTAAATTAGGAAATTTTAATTATTGGTCAATTAATTTAACTGAAGTGTTTCACAAGTTTATCTCGTGAAACCTTTTCTGGGTTTTGGAGAACTCATATTACTTATGTTGGAAAATCAAGGATATTATATTAGGGTTTGATTCTCCTTTCTTGATAATTACTTGTGAGAGTGTTGGCGTCTTCTACTTCTCTTTTATCTTATCTTTCATTAAGTAATTATACATACATGAATATCACAAGACAAGGGACACAAGACATAGTCACATGCCAGGGAAAAACCCCTATCGAGGGGAACACCCAGTCAAGATAATTCTTCCTTTCAATAGTATTCTTTGAGACTCTTTACCCTAGACCAAGACCGAACTTTCCCTCCACACCGTGTCAGCCTCCAAGATCTTCGACCCCTTCCAACAAATTCGACTAGGCAGTGTCTTCCGACAACATGCAGCTTACGGCAACAATGAAATCTTAGGAGACTTTGATCTCCCAACCTCCTCTTCTCTAGAGACTCCCCCAATCTTATGCTTCTTTCGTCCTCCCAAAAATAGACTTCGCACTTCTCCAACATTTCTTGAGATATCGAACTTGCTTGAGAGTGAGTGCTACAAATGCCTTCGACCTCCTTCAATATATAGGCATTTTGTGTGCCGAATGGGGATCCTTAGGCCAACATGATGTGGAGGACACATAATTCATATTTGACTTGATACAAAAACCTTTTACATGATCCGAAAGCCCAAGAAAGGTCTCTTCGAATGTACAATGACTCTATAAACTCAATATTAATCGTAGGAGTCCACAATGGGGACTTTCACTAATATAATGATGACCCAAGCATGAAATCCATGCTTTAATAAGTCATTGTTACAATAATAAAAATGATTTTCTTTATTCTTTTGAAAAGTACATTACATGACTCAAGTACATTATTGAAGACCCAACATAATTACTTTTTCCAACACTCCCTCTTGACTAGGGAGGTATTCATAATGTACAAATACAATGTAAGATATCAAACTATATGAAAACATGTAGAACCTTTAAGCACCACAATGCGATGGACTAGATTCTTGACCAGGGAAATCTATCCAAGCGGGACTAAGGTGGACTCAAGTTTTCAACCCCTCTAGGTACCATCAAGCTTACTTGCTAACCACCAACCCAAACATATAGGTGTGTATCCAAAACTGAGCTCAATAAACAACACCACCTTTTCAATTCCGGGATTCCTCACATCAACTCAAAGTGTCAGCGTGATGTCTCCCCAGGAAACGCTTCACTCGTAAAGCCTCAACAAATCTCTTCCATTTCTTTATCATCAATACAATCACTAATATCTACCAAACCCAACAAGTTCCTTAGATATTCGAACTTCTTATTAGGAAGAGACTTTGTCAGTGTGTCTGCAACCTATTAGCCTGTTATAACATATTCTAACTTCATGATCCCATCTTGCACCAAGTTCATAATAAAGTGGAAACTATTATTGATATGTTTCATCCTTGAATGAAACACAGGATCTCCAGACATTTTGATGCAACTTTGATTATCACAGTTAATCACAGTAGGACCCAAAGACTTTTCGAACAAATTTGTTAGAAGCTTCCTTAACCAAACAACCTCTTTTCCTACTTCACATGTAACCACATATTCTGCCTCAGCACTACTCAATGCAACGAGATCTTTCTTCCTACTCAATTATGAGACCATAGCAGCTCCCAGACTAAAGCATCCTCTGGTAGTGCTCCTTCCATCGGTCTCACTGCCAATCCAATTAGAGTCTGTGAAGCCAATTAGCTTGACTTCCTTACTATCATACTTTAGGCAATGATGTATAGTGACTTCCTTCCTCAATATATGTTTGGCAGCGATCTAGTGATCATGACGAGGCTCCAAATAAAACTAACTAAGAATGTTTACTGCAAAACATATATCTAGCCTAGTATTCACCAGATACATCAGGGAACCCACCAACTAACGATATGAGGTAGGATCCATGAGACTCAAGTTGGAGCTCCTCAACTTCTTGAGGTTGGTGATCATGGTAGTAACCATTGAATTGGAGTTCATCATCTCAAATTTTTGCAATAACTTGATCATGTACTTTCCTTGCCCCAAATATATATCCCCAGGTCTCTGCCATACTTCTAGACCTAGGTAGTAATGCATCAGTCCTAGATCCTTCATCTCAAATACAACTGCCACCATCTTGCATTCTTGAATTCTTCATTCTACACCGGTGATTAATAGATCATCCACATATAGCAGAATAATGATTGGCTCATTATTCACGACCTTGATATATAGATTTGGATCATTGGTACTCTTCACGAACCCAATCCTTAAAAGATATGCATCCATTCTTGCATACGATGCCGTTTGTGCTTGCTTCAAGCCATATAGAGCCTTCTTGAGTCTACAAACATGAGAGTCCTTGCTATTCACTTCAAATCCTTCAGGTGGTTCGATGTGCACTTCCTCATCAATGGTCCCATTCAGAAATGTAGTCCTAACATCCATTTGATGGATATTCCACCCCATTGTAGTGGCCAATGAAATCAACGATCTAATGGTAGTGTACCTTGCAGTAGGTGCAAATGTCTCTTCATATTCAATGCCTTATTTTTTAGAGAAACCCCTTACAACGAACCTTGCTTTGTACTTGTCTATACTTCCACCAACATGTTTGATCATATAGATCCACTTCGATGTGACAACCGATTTGTCACTAGGTCTAGGAACGATTTCCCAAACCCCATTCTTCACGATGGATTGATATTCTTCCTACATAGCTTTCTTCCAAACCTCTTCATGCTCAGCTTCTTGGAATGTGGATGGTTCAAATTCAATTAACCAACATAACCACAATACCTTTTCGATTTCTTACTTTCACTAGAGGACCCTTTCGTAGCTTCATGTCCTTCAACATCTTTTAATGTAGCTTTCAACCAATTTGGCCTCTTCCTTGTGGTTGGGTTAGCCACCAATTGAATAGGGCTCACTTGGTCCTTCTTCTTCATCATTTGCAGTAAAGTTCTCATTAACTTCATCTTCTTCAAATACGGGAAGCTCTTTGTCATTAGAATCAATAGGAATATCCTTTGATTTCTTATAAGCTTGATTCTCATCAAATATGACATCCTTGCTTACTTCAATGTATCTTCCCTCTTTGATATATATTCTATATGCTTTTGAGGAAAGACTATAACTAACAAATATTCCCTTGATGCTTGTCGAGTCCAACTTCTTTCGCTTGTCTTTCAGAACATGGACATATGCTAGACTTCCAAATATGCGAAAATTATCTACACACGACTTCTTTCCTATGAATACTTCTTCCAATGTAGTAATATCAAGACTCTTATGAGGACTTCTATTTTGAACATACACGACAATCATCACTACTTCACCCCATAAGAACTTCAGTGGATCTTGATCAAGGAGCAGAGTTCTAATGCCTTCTTCAGTTGACCTATTCTTTCTTTCAATCAATCCATTTTGTTCAGGATAGTAGGGAACAATGAGCTCCCTCTTAATACCTGCATGTATTCCCCACCATTGTCAAACCTTAGAGTCGTCATCTTCTTTTTAGTTAGGGATTCCACCTCAACCCTAAACTCCTTTAACTTATCAAATACTTCATCTTTAGTTTTGAGTAGACAGAGTCATGTATTCCTCGAATGGTCATCAATGAATGTTACATAGTAGAGATGACCTCCAAGTGTCTTATCAGACATGGGCCTGCATACATCAAAATGACGGAGATCTAATATTTCTTTAGATCTAGATTCATTATGATGAAATGGCTTTCTAGTATGATTCCCCAAAGAACATCCCTTGCACACAGCTTCATGGTCTAACTTCATATCAAGAATACCATGAACCAATTGACTAAAAGTAGGGATGCCTCTATAATGAAGATAGCCATACCTTCGATGCCATAGTTCAATGGGACTTATTTCCATATGAACCAAAGCTTGAGGAAATGGAGTGATAGCCGGGTAAAGACTTCCTTCACGAACTCCAATAACCCTAGCTTTGTCAATACTAGAGTTCTTTCCCCAAACCAATACTTTTCCATCAACAAAAGCAATTCCTTCCCCTTTATCTTCTAAACAAGAAATAGAAAGTAAATCCTTTTTCAAACTTGGAACATAGAGAATGTTTTTGAGATGTAGCTTTGATCCATTGTCCAACTTTAATAATGTAGATCCCAGGCCTCTCATAGCATAGCTTTTGTTGTCACCCAATTCCACTGCATGAGAGGATGACTCCTTTGATAGTGTGTGTAGTTGCATACTTTCACCTGTCATGTGTCTCGAAGCTCCACTATTAATGATCCATGCATTGTTATCAGTAAGAGATCTTGTAAGGTAAACCATGAATCCATGACTCTTGACTTTGTTGAATAGGTAGTAGATGATCTTCTTGATCCATCTTCCAGCAGAGTTGAAACCCAAACTTATGTAGTTCACCATAGGGGGAGAATCCATGAAACAAAGTGATCTTCGACTTCTCTTGACCTTAGCTTTGATACCATGTTGGAAAATCAAGGATATTATATTAGGGTTTGGTTCTCCTTTATTGATAATTATTTGTGAGTGTGTTGGCTCCTTTTATGTCTTTATTATCTTATCTTACATCAAACAATTATGCATACATGAAGATCAAAAAACAAAAGACACAAGATATAGGCACATGCCATGGCAAAACCCCCCTCGAGGGGAAAACCTAGGGAAGATAATTCTTCCTTTCAATAGTATTCTTTGAGACTCTTTACCCTAGACCAAGACCAGACTTTCCCTCCACACCATGTTAGCGTCCAAGATCTTCGACCCCTTCTAGCAACTTCGACTAAGCAGTAGCTTCTAGCAACATGCAGCTTACGACAACAAAGAAACCTTAAGAGACTTCGATCTCTCAACCCAAACCACGAAACGGAGAGAGAGAGAGGCACCAAAAGTTTGATTTTCCTCTTCTCTAGAGACTCCCCCAAACTCGCACTTCTTTCGTCCTCCCAACAACATGCTTTTCACTTCTCTAGCTCTTCTTGAGATATCGAACTTGCTTGAGAGTGAGTGCTATGAATGACTTCAACCTCCTTCAATATATAGGTTTCTTGTGGGTCGAATAGGGTTCCTTAGTCCAACATGATGTGGAGGACACATAATTTATATTTGACTTGATACAAAACCTTTTTACATGATCTGAAAGCCCAAGAAGGGCCTCTTTGAGTGTACAACGACTCTATAAACTCAATATTAATTCTAGGAGTCCACAATGGGGACTTTGACTCATATAATGATGACCCATACATGAAACCCCTGCTTCAATAAGTCATTGTTACAATAATAAAAGTTATTTTCTTTATTCTTTTGACAAGTACATTACATAATGACTCAAGTGCATTATTGAAGACCGAACATAGTTACTTTTTCCAACACCTTAGCCTCTTAGACACAAATCGAGACTAGAACACCTATTTGATGCTACAAAAACCAACACAATTATTTCTAAACATTCCTCATTGCATTAACAAAAAATTCAGTGAACTGCTTACCATGTGCGTGTTTTAGAAATTAGAAGTTTTTGAAATTATATTAAGACATAGACTTTTTGAAAAATTAAACTACCAATTTAAAAAGGTAAAAATAAAGAGGTCAACAAATGGCTTTTAATATATTAGTAGGATTGACTTATTAAAGAGTATATGTTCTTCCTTATTTTTAAGACAAATCCAATCCTATTATAATCTCTTTATGGTCTTGCTTGAAATTGTAGTGAAACAATGTTATTTTTGCATAGCATAAAGGTCATGCATTCAATAAAGGGAAAAGTTGAGATGGAATGGGGTTGTTATTTAATTAGCTTTCTCCAAAGTATAATCATTTTCAAGATATTAACCAACCTTTCATCTTAAGGCCTACATGTCTTGATTGCTTAACCTATTTATGGATTGAGATTCTAGCAAATGCAAAGCTCTGAAGACAATGCAATCATTAATCCTATAAAAAATATTTTCAAAGTTAATTTGCAAAAGCACAGGATATGAAAATTGGAAAAAGAGTTTTTTAACTATTTATAGTGCTTTTAATGTGCAATGAAAGAAAAAACTAGATGAATAATAAAGCACATACAACATAGGAGACTAGATGAGTTAAATATTTATTTTGGTCTTATCTCATAACCCCTATGGTCCTTGTATTGATAACCCCTTTGGTTTACAATTCAAAATGAGAAACTCTACATAAAATTTGCTCCATAGAAGAGGTGCATTAGTTGGTGCTAAAAATGGAGCAAAAGTTAGCATCCACAAAAAAGGGGAAAGATTTTGGAAAATAAAAAGGCAGTTACAATGTGGAAGATCCAAATTCCATATGTGAGGTGGTAGATGCACACAATGAGAAGTATTAGAAGGTAAAATAAAATAATGCACTAGGTAGAGACTGAGGTGGAGGTTGTGGATGATTCAGATGACAAGGAATAGGAAGAGACTTTGGTGTTATGTGTGAAAGGTATAGTGTTACACATGGAGATGAAGTTAAAAAGCCATTCAAGTGTCCAAATAAAGAAAGCATGTATGAAAATGAGCCAAGAAATCTGCTAGCCTAGGGAGACAAACACTAATAGATGGTTGCAATGACATTAAAGCATGGGGAAAGCTTGAAAATACATAGAAAAGCGATTGTGCCAAACAAGCAACAAATGTAATAAGAAGATAAATTGGGAAGAAAGGATGTCTTTAGGATAAAATGTAAGTTCAGAGTTAAGTGTTATTGTCATTATTGATTTTTGTAGCACAAAGAATATATTTGTAGAAAAAATGGTATACAAATTGAACTTAGTTCCAAAAACACCCACAACCATATAAATTCTGGTTTAAGAAAGGATATGAAATAGTTGTGACAAATCTACAAAAGTGTTGGTTAAAATTGGAGAGTACCGAAGACATAAAAAATTGCAAGCATTCCTAATACCACTTGTGTTGGTGAAGGTCAAGGCTCAAACATAACTCTAGACATCCATTAACAAATCCACACAAACCAATCAAAATACCAATCCACTTAAATTTCTATACAGAAAGCACGAATCCAAGAGAACTTTTTTTCCTAATACCACTTGTGTTGGTGAAGGTCAAGGCTCAAACATAACTCATGTTTTTAAAGTTCTATACAACAAAGCACGAATCCGAGAGAACTCTTTTTTTTACAGAAAGACTAGTTTCATGGAGCTAGCAATTTGATTTTTTCGGAGGTGCATTCATGTGAACACAATTGCATTCTTCTGCAAAGAGATTTAATATGCAAATTATCAAGGCAATGCTCAAGGTACACCTTGACAACCTTTTTTTTTTGAAATATTTGAAATATTTGTTTATTAAAAAAGAAACCATCCAAGATTAAATGTACTTATGGAATCTCATTTTTGCTTGCTTCAAACAATGATACCTCTCATTTTGAATTTGATCCTGAAAAAATTCACTTTCCATGTTTTCTTCTAACATCCCTGAACACGATGGAAATGACCACAAAAATAAGCATGCATCAAGTGACCATATAAAATCAGAAACCTAGGTAGTCATGAGGTAGAAACTACATTTCAGAAAACAATTCTACCATGACTATTAATAAATTACTAAACTCTTCCACTCCAAACAATTACTGCTCATTTTCAACTTCATAGAACTCAGCAAATGACTCCCTGGGACTTGACAACAAGAAGTTTTAGCATGCCATAACTTGGACATTCCCAGTTTAAAGCTCCCGAGTATTGAAGAACACGAATGGATAAGATTGTCCATTCTAAAGTCAAATCAAACACCTCCTCGCCTTGGCAGTTGAATTGACCAGAGGCTTGTTTCAGCTATCCTTGCAACGCAGAATATCAAAAATCCATACGTAAGCCAATTTCTCAAGGTTGGAGAGGAAATCATTTCTCGGCCTTCTATAAGTACAGAGCAACAGGTTACTCACAAACCAAAATAAAACAGGATTGGAAGCCTGTGGAAATATGCAAGAAGGTGCCATCATTCTGCATTTTGCCATACGTTAGATTCATAGGCAAAGATCTTCTGCACATGGAGATCGTCTTTTAGCTTGCTCAGAAATACCTAACTCACAACAAAGTGGATTTAATCCAGGCTCCTCTAGTAGACTAAACCCACAAAGTCCATAATAGTCATGATATAAATCTGGAAACTCCCCGGGCTCTTTACTGAAGCCACCAAACTGCAAATGATGATAAAAACCTTTAGTATAATAAAACAACGCTACATGTGCAACCTCTTCAAGAGCAACAACAGAAGGGCTCAAGCAAACATTGATTTCTGCAAAAGCAAAACACTAAGCGGGAACAAAATATAGGGTCACATGGTATGCATCACCTTAGACTGGCATGACAACAAAAAGCAACGCAGAGCGTCCCAGTCATAAAAATCATGGAATCCCATGAGTTTCAGTGAACCACCCAACCTGCATCATTCAACTATCAAACTCATGCCAATGCCCAAGATACTTTCAATATTGAACTAAATTGAAGATTTATCAAATGCAACTTACCAAAAAGAGTAGCATGTATCACTTTTCTTATTGGATCTACCTTGAAAGCCTCCATCCATCCTTTGCTTCTGCATGAAAGGCCTATTTCCTTCAGAGTAATGAATTTATTACGGGAAAATAACTTTTCACTTGAAGTAAAAGCAATGCTTCTCAGGGATGTGGTAAGAACCAGCAATCATATGAAAATCAAAATCCTTTTTCTAGTTCGATATATTTATTTTTGGCAAATCCAAGACCTTGGCATATCGATAATGATGGTATTGAAAATGACACCATCATGCTACTGTATTCCAGTAAACAAGGCACAAAATCCTCAGCTCAAGACTTTGATGATGCTGCACAAGGTGCCCACAGCAGGCAGAAACAAAACTACACACACAAGTGTCATTGAGTTCAAGGAGCATCATGAAATGCATACCACATCAACGTTGGATACCTTCTCTAACATATATGATCAAATGGTGGATATTTTTAGACTTTGCTTATTGCCCAAAATACTATTGAAACTTGAAATCTATAGTAATGACAGTCATCAGGAGCGGGAATCTGGGTACATGGAATGTGGTCCTACACATGTCTCTGCCTAAAACTAGGGCATGGGGAGCATTACCAGGAAGAAAGGATGATCAAAGGTAGAAACCTTTAGCGCTATGGAAATCATCCTTTGACAGAGAGGTTAAAACTCTAAGAGAGTTCAGCTTAGATTGCATGATATAGTTGGTTCTTAGCCTACAAAGTTACAAACACATGCCAAACCCCTTGTAAGGCTTAGGCATATGATACTTATAAGCTATCTGCAGACAATATATTTTGCAACCTATTTAATTTCCAAATTATTACATACGTGCTCACTCTTCTAGGTTCACTGGGATGCATATACTGCAATTTTTTAATATCTTATCATGCATATTTTATCAGGTCAATTACAGTACAAAGTTACAAACTTATTTAGCCCAGATATGGTCATTGTCATCAAGGGAGGCATTTCTTCCTTGAAATCTTCAATAAAAGATATGGTGTTAAAGAGAGAGTCCATACAGGTTGGTAGAATTTTTTTTATGATTGTGGAAAAACCTGTGAACAATTTTCTGAAACCAACGTTTCAAAATACAAATCACATTGCCCTCATGATGGACTCACCAAGCTAGTCCAAAATGTTGGTTTCAGAAAATTGTTCACAAGTTTTTCCACAATCATAAAAAATAAAAAAAAGATATGGTGTCCCATATATCTTGATGTCGTGAATCAAAGCAATTGAGTCTATGTCTGTAAGATAATTTAATGGCCTACTTTTCAAGAATCAAATGGAGATAATACCCAACTTGGCGGTCATCTCATGTTCATGTCATTCCAGCTTCTGTCCCCCCCCCCCCCCCACACAGTGCTAACAAATGTCACTATCCAGAATTAAAGGTCATCATATCAGAAATGTCCAGCCAACCATAGGCGATCCAGTAGCTGGGCCACACTGTACAGTCAGGCCTAAGTAGGATTTGTCAATAGATAATGGTAAATAATTATCAGGACCCAAGCACCACTACAATGATGCCATACATGAACAGTTAGTCCTTAAAGTAGGGGTGTTATGGCCCTGCATATGGGAATTAATGCTGAAACAGAAACAGAAAAATGTATCATTAATACATTAGTGGACAGCCTCTTCAAAGATAAAAGCTAATTGTTAGTGCTATGGCCTTCCCATTTATAGCAGTCATACCTTTCCATAAATGCAGCTGAACTGCAATTAATATGTATCATCTACCATACATTAAATGTCATCTGCATCCTGCATTTGATAAAACAATCGCTGGCTTGAATATAGCAGGCCAACCTAGAAAGTGTGCACACAACCTACTATAAATAAAGATAATGGCAGCCATTCTCCCTCATCAATCACAGACTTATCTCTCTTCATTAAATCATAAGTGTGCGCATTACTCTACAATTGCAGTGAATACAATTAATTCCGACTATTGCAGCAAATATTTCCTTACAAGTGTGGCAAATTCCCAATATACATGCAGCAGAATTTCCATACTAACTGCAACAATTCTCTCTCTCTCTTATTCATTCCCAATTCCTATCTCATAAATGTAGCAACTTCAGTTCTGAATATTGATATTGCTAATTGTATGACTTTTTGAGACATTCATGTACCTGTACTGATTTACACACCGTACTTTGACTGAACTACCCTATTATAATTTACTATATTGGCTTGAATTTTAGCTTCAAGCACTGCACCATACCTCTTTGACAAGGAACTTACCATTGAAGAGATTTCAGTCATATTATTAACAATATGGTAGCCACACTGAAAACTAATAAAAATTTAATGTACTTTCATTCGTCATAGAATCATACTTATATTGAAAATGCATCATAACAGGCCTTAGTTATGGTCTTAGAATTGGTGATCATAACCCTGATGTGGGTTGTGGATTCATACTAATGTGAAAACTATAAATTTAGAACATGAAAGGCACCATATAAATACTGACATGCTGAGCTTATAAGTGAACTATATATAATAGTGAGGTTATACGAGTATCAGCACACTGAGCCATACAATTCATAATAAGAAAAGCATGGTATGAGAATCAGCACGCTGAGGCATATCAGTGACCACCATATAAATAGTATGCTATGACTATTAGCATATTGAGCAGTATGAGTACCTAATTTAACCAAATATCTTTTACCTTTATTCACGATAAAAAATTGAGTGGAAAGGATACCATGATATATTAGTGAGCCAAAATAAAGTGTGACATTTTGCTATGAATGACATCACATTAATAGGTTTGACTTTTGCTGCATGGGAGGTGTTGTCGCACAGAATGTTTAGGCACCGCGACAACGGCTCAGATCGGGGGTTGTCACCCTGATCCCCAATCTCTCCATTTAAGTTTTCTCCCAACAACAAGCTAAGGGGGATAGACCCTACGGAAATGAAATGACGCAGAACTAGTTGGGAACCAACTAGTTCAAGAGACACAATCAAGCGACCAAGTACTTGTTTTATATTTAGCAAGACCTATAGGATTCGATTAGATTTAAACGATTGATACCATTGCCTTATGGAGTCAACTATGTTGCTAGGAAATTTAGGACCAAGTAATTGATGAGTAACTACTACTTGGACGAATGACTATCTTATATGAAATGCAGATCCTAAAACTAATGTGAGATGCAGGAATCTTGGTTAATTTTAGTTAAATGCCTATCTAAGTTTTAACCCTTCGATCCTTTCTATATTGAGCTTGATTCCATAGTAAGTAGCAGAGAAAAGATAAAGTGAAGCACACTAAGATGTGATTAACGATACCTCTCCTGAAAATCTAACAAACCTGGTGGCTTCGGCGCTACAGAGAACTATGGCTTTGATGACTGCAAGGTCACTGTTTTAAGTACTATTAAAACTAGGTTTCTCAAGCAAAGATGAATAGGTATCTATCTTTCTATCGACCAAGATTATGCTTGGAAGTAAATTTTAATTAAGCAAGGCTAACCTAATATGCAAATGCATGAGACAATTAGAAGATGGAGTAAGATGAAGCTAGATTCAAGCATTGAACGCGCTTATGCCACGATTTATTTCTATGAATTATATGCCAAAGCCTTTAATCACGCAAATAAATATTCACTTCACTAGACTGAAAGATTAACTTCTCAACAATATCACAATAGAATGCCCAATTAAAACACAAGCTTATCGCTTCAATTTATTTAACTCAAAGAGAACAAAATTTTCTTCTTAAATCTTTAATATCACCTTCAAAATAAATGTCAATTATATAGATGCTCAACTACTCAATTTAGGAAACAAAGGATACGCAATTTATCACAATTCCATGAAAGAGTACTTAATAATTACTTGAAAATTTTGCAAAAAAAAAATTGCAATAAATATCCAATAATTCAAGTAATTAAAACCACGTTTAGAGTTAATTAAATGACAAACAATCTCAATAGATGCCAAGCATAAAAATGTTCAAAACCCTTAGCATGCAAAAGACTTAAGCAATTAAATTTCAAAAATTAATTACTATGAGGAAACATGAAATTCAAATGCTAAACACTTCAAACAATTCGGAATTAAAATGATTTTTCTTAAGTGCTCCAATCCAGAAAATTTTATTATTTTCCTATAGTCAAACTTAAAAAAAAATATTGAAATGTGCTTTGACCATACAAAAAATTAATAGTTTTTTAACACCACATAATTTTCCCTTTAAAAAATTTGAAGTCCCAATCCCTTAACACAAAAACCCCAAAAAGGAATTTTAGATTAAAAATTATATTATTCCTTCGGCAAATTTAATGTCATAAAGTTTATGAATGAAGGTTAAAGTTTTAGTGTGGCAAATGTGAAAATAAAAAAGACTTAACTAAATTTTTAATGGGCCAAAGGCCACATAAAAGTTTAAATTCGAAATGTTAAAGCACAAAAAAATTTCTTTTGACTTAATTCTTTAGAAACATCAAAGACAATAAAAATCGAAATTTATGGAAAAAAAATCATACTTTCAAAAATCGAAGCCACACTAAAGAAAAATTAAAACCAAAATTTAAAGATTTTATTTTGTTTCAAACAAAATCAAAATAAAATGAAAAGCAAGCAAATTAAAAGATCCGAATTCTTTTGAAACTTAAAACCTAACAAAACAAATTAACACAAAGTATGAAATGAAATTGAAAAGGGGAATCGAGAGAAAGTTTGTATGCAAGTAGGAGTGGTGGCAAGGAAGAAGAATAACAAAAAAAATTGAAGGAGGGATGGACACTGGCTAGGGTTCGATTGTAGGAAACGGAAGGGAAAGAAAATGGTTGCGAAAGCGCTGCGTGCAAGCAGCAAGGAGGAATACACGTGAAGCAGCACAAATGCAGGTCGAGGAAAGGGAATGCGAGAAGGGACGAGAAATGTGAGCAGAGAGATGAGAGTTTAGGAATAAACCAAGAGAAAATGACAGAGCGCAGAAGAGGGGCTCGAGTAAGGAAGAAGGATGGAGAAGAATGAGAGAGACGCGAAGCAAAGAGGGAAAAATGCAAGACGGAGGGAGAAGCAAGGATGTAGAGAAAATGAAGAGGAGAAACTCACGCAGAGGGAGAAGGGAGATGAGGGAATAAGGAGACTGCAGGGAACAAGGAAAAAACACATCAGGCGAATGGTCTGTAGAGAAACAAAGGGATCTGCAAGAAAGAGAAGCAGCGGAAATTTGAAAGGCTTCAAGGCAACAAATGGTAGCCCAAGAACCTTAAAACAAATCCCAAAAATTTATATTTTGAATTGATATATTCCTATTTCAAATTTATTACCAAAGAAAACTTATGAAATCCTCAGATCTAAATTTGAAAACCCCTAAAAAGAAGATTTCTCTGAATAATCTTCCTTGCTAATTTTTGTTGAGGCCAGACCTTGCCCTCCAAGGTCTAGATTTGGCTTCAAATTGAATTTTTCCCTCAGATCCGCACCTGCAAAATAGAAAATAAAACACCCAAATCTCGATATAGACAAAAAATAAATAAAACCCCAAAACCAAAATAAATAAAAAAACCTTAGATCTATACAAGATAATTATAGATCTATACAAATGAGTTATGGATCTATAAGATTTGAGGAGTATGAGTCCAACTCCGCTCCCAGATCTTAATACCTAATGCTCTTACTAGCCAGATCTATCAAATTTTCCACAAAATATTTAAAAGATAAATTTTATTTTTTAGAGAGGTAATAGCCCAAAAACACCTTGCAGAAAAAATTAATCATTAGATAAATCTTGAAGCTTATATGAGGTAGGCTCTTTAGAAAAAAGTGTTGAAAATTGGCTGGTCCAATCGAGGATTATCCCCAAACAGTCCATGAAAACCTAAGAGATCTTTTACAAACACTAGATCAACCATCAAACCAAGAAGAGAAATAGAATAACAATAAAATTCTGAAAAAACAGAGATACCTGCTAATTCAATCAAAATTAATAATGTTACCCTAGATCCAACAAATTGAATAAGATACCTGTATTCAGATTATTCTAAGAAAGCTATTGATTGTTAGTTTTCACATAATATTAAGCATAAATAAAAACAATGTTACCATAGATTCATGAAGTGGAACAACATTGCAAGTTGAAACTCCAAAGACTTGCATTTATTCCAGAAAATATACAAGAGAGCTTGAGAGCTTAGTACACGATTCAAAGATCGAATGAAAAAATACACTGATACTGACCTCTAATCTATAGATAAAATCTCCAACGACTAGATGGCTTGATCCCTGTCAAATTAATCTCAGATGTTCATAAATATTTAATTAATCTTTAATCATCATCATTGAAATTATTTATTTTTTGAGGAAAAATTGAATTTTTCATTTAATTGATTTTTTGTTAACTCAAAATTAATTATTTTGAGTTAATTTCCTCAAAAAAATTGATTTTGACTTAACCGCCAAGGCCCAAGGGTCCAAAATTTTTGGATTTCCTCAATATTCCCTTGGTCGGGGACCTCCAAAAATTAATTTCTTTAAAACCCACGAATTTCATTTTTGGAGAATTTAATTTTACCTAGGACACAAAATTAATTAAATTTCTAGCTTAGAATTTTAATTTAATTTTGCCAGAAAATTTAATTAATTGACTTATGAGGGGATTAATAAATTTTCCAACCCCCTAATATTTAGCAATGGTGTCTAATTATGAGGGACCATGCACTAAATATTTTTTACATGAAGGGGGAACACCCATTCGTTATAGACCCTCAAATATCTACCCAATTCTGCAACTCAAAATATGAGCTAGTAGACCAAGTAATTTGTAATAAAATGATCTAGCCAATTAGCTAGAATTATTCCCAAATTACTTTTATAAGGACTCAATAAAAAACATTAGGACTCACTAAATATCTGGACGACAAAATCCACCCTAGCTTTGGGGTGAGGTTGGAAGAAAAAACTTTGCCGATCATTTGTGTCTAGAGACACATATGAATCAGTGAGACAAAAAAGCTCTTAGGATAGAAATCGTCACCAAAATACTATGCTTACCTAGGTTGTTACATATATGATAGTCTTACTAAGATCATTTACATTATAACCATGCAGAATGGGTTTACATCTTTAACAAATTGCTGACTAATGATGAAATCTGAATGATGTGAACACTTGAATATGATAGATCCCTTTTGCAAAAAAAGGGGCGTACTGCTATGGGGTTGTTGATACAGAGTGGTCAATAGGAGGTTTGGAGTTGGACATGCCTTGTACTCACTAAAGGTATACCCAATAGCAAGAATTCATCACCAATTTCCCTAAAGATTTAAGTAGGTTGCATCGCATGCTCACCATTTGTCTTATACTTGAGTGTGTGACGCTGCACTTGTAGGGTGGTTGGGAAACTGCGCTATAACAAGGGGTATCATTTTATATTGACTAAGTCAAATCATATACTCTTAAGTTCCAATGTTACCAACATCATGTTGGTGAATGTACCGTTAAGGGTTCAAAATATTACTTATTGGCAATGTCTTGGAAGATATCAGAAAATGTTATCGAACTTTAAAAAACACAAAAATTTTCATTTGACTATTTTATTTTTCATTTTGGTAAACATTTAAAGCAACAAGAACATCAAACAAATACACAGCCACATAAACATGAATATAATATGTTTAAGATGTAAAATGATAAATCATACATCGATACTGTATTCTGATATTAGTCGTAAGTCACGACAGGTTGAAACAAAATCACATCAAAAAATAATAAATGTATCTAGTGAGTCATCTAGACTCTACAACGATAAATGTACCAAGGGATCATCAATTCTCTCTACCCCTTTTCTAGACAAAGGCCACTGCCTTCCTCTAGAAGGTGTAGATGTTAGTGGTGAGGTGTAAGCTAGAGTAGAGGTGAAATGTCTTATACTAACTGTATGTCTCTAAAGAGGAAGGGGTTGTGGTGTATTCTCAATCTCCTTCTCTAAAGGTGTTTGCATTGGAATTGGAACATTTTCCTCTGCTTCGTTAGTTTTTCTAGCATCAGACAAGTGTTCTAGTCTCGATTTGTGTCTAAGAGACTAAGGAACACGAGATCTTCAAAATCCAGAAAAGGTTTCGCGAGATAAGTTTGCGAAACACCTCAATTAAATTAATTAGCCATCATTTAAATTTTTCCTAAGTCTAACTTCTAAAAATTGGTTAATTAATAGTAATTAATTAAGGAAAGTTGAGAAAGCTCTAGAAACTCACACGGATTGAGTTTGAGATGATCTTAGCCATGGATAATGATTTAATCATGGCCACTAGTGATCCAACAAGAGATTATAAGAGCAGGTCGTTGGGGATGAATAAGACACATTTAAGCATAACAATGAGACATAGGGAGAGTGAGTTCCTTGGCAGATCGAGCTATCTAGTTGCAGAGTTCGCTATCCAGTTGCGAAGTTCGAGCCAGAAGGAAAGCAAAAGCAAGAGGGAGTAGTGGTAGTGATTTCCGGTGGAGTTCCAATGCCAGAGAGCCAAAAGCAAGAGGGTTGCATTATTTCCTCAATGAGGCGGCGCAGAAGCTTCAAAGGGCAGATCAACTCAACTGAAGAGGAGGTCGATTCAGGTGCTAGTGTCCAGGAAAATTTCTAGGAGGCCAAGCGAGTCATCTTCAGAGGCAGAGTCAGGCAAAACGATAGTTTTCGGGCAACTCTACAAGTAGTACGAGCAAGGCCTGTGCTAGGTTGATGCAGGGGCATTCGAGTGGCCTAGACAAAACTAGTTGTTGGAGCCGGATCAGTTGTAGGGTGATACAAATTGTATCACAAATATTTTGGCCAAGTTATTTTTTTCGAGGATTTCCGGTTTGGGCATCCAAATATTGTACTCAGATTTTTGTTGTTGCACAATAAAATAAGCCCTCATCTGCTGCACCGGCTTTCCCTTAAGGGTTTTTTCGAGGACTATTGTCCAAAAATATTGGTGTCATTTTTATTGTGTGTGTGCATCTATTTTCTCAGTGCTAGTTTATTTTCTACAGCCTAATTTATTTGTGAATAATTGGAGTGTGATTTATTCATTATTTTCTGTAATAAATAAACTGCATAATTAATCAGTGAGAAGAATAAATTTCCATTTGTTGCAATTTCAAGGAAATTTCACATGGTATCAGAGCAATGGAGATCAATCGGAGGATCAGTAGTGAAAGGAATAAATTTTGTAGCTCAGAGGGAGTTCCGAGCATAATTTCTCAGATCTACGCAGGCCACCAGGAAGTGCGAATTTGCAGGGGAAAATGGATTGATTTTCAGTTGCATGTTGCAGAAAATTTCGATCAGCCTCAAAAGCAGAATTTGCAAGTCGTGGATTTGCCAAATAGAGGGCTCTGGTGAGCAGATCAGTCAGTTTGATCTGGGTGCAACTGGTTTGCAGCTAGTATAATAGCAGCAGATCAATGTTGGGTGGAAGAGGAATTTCTCAGAGGGTTTCCAGATCTAGTTTTCAGGAGGAGATCCGTGGTTTCCAGTTGCAGTAGGCCATAGCAGTTTTGCTAGTTAGCCAGTGCGAACTTCAGGAGCAGCAGATCTCATCCCAGATTCTAGAGAAGGACTTTCTGAGGGTTGAATGAATCACCCAGTTGAGGTACCAAGCAGTGTAAGGACCGAAGGACATTCAGAGGTGGGCAATTACAAATCCACAGAGAGAGATCGAGCAAGGAAGGTAGGAGATTACTATTTATTTCCCGATTTTTTAGTTTCGTAGGGATGGCCGCAGCAGGTCTCAAAGATCAATATAGCCTTAACGAAGCTTCGAACTTTGGTATCTGGAAGGCTAGGATGCTATTCTTGTTGGATGAGCATGGATTGAAGGAGTTCATGAGTCGTGAAAACAACCATAGTTGTACCTGCAGACCCTATCTAGTTCCACAAGTATAGGAAGGATATGGCCAAATGCAAGAGGATGGTCTTGGATGGAGTCCGAGATCATATTGTTTTGCGTATTGTTGAGAAGAATACAACAAACGAGATGTGGGATGTCGTTGTGAAGAGCACCCAATGTCCCAAGAAGGACAAAAAAGGGGAGCAATACACTGCACCTTTGATAAACATTGATGAGTTAACCTCCAGGTTGGAGGAGTTTGCATTGATAGCAGCTATACCACTAGATGGAGGAGGAATGTGAGGCTTTAGAGTTGCAGGATTAGGCAATGTCCAAGGAGGATTGCATCAGACAAGTGTTTCCTCTTGCATCATTACCTTGGCTACGAGGGCCCACAGTTTTTAGTAGTAGCAAGATCAATGTCAGATGGCACAGTTAGATCTTAAGAGACAGATAAAGGGACTAGTCGCAGTCAGTTACTAGAGGGGCGCAGGGAATTACTCAGTAGACAGTGCAAATACTAGTTGCAATCAGAGACTCAAGAGGCAATTGCAAAGCCAGTATGGGAACACAGTGGATCCGTAGATTATTTCTCAGTTGTAGTAGTTGCAGCACAGGCAGTGTTGGTAGTAGTGCAGGATGGCACAATGCAGTGTTAGCAACAGTGCAAATGTAGGATGGTTCAACTACAGGGTTAGCAGATGAATCAGAGTATGCACAGTAGCTTGATGGATAATGGTAGCGTGTTACAGATGTCAGACATCAACAGCGCAAGGGAAGATGTTATGGGAGAGAACACCTTCCTCAATAAGAGGGAGTGTTAGTTTTTGTAACATCAAATAGATGTTCTAGTCTCGCTTTGTGTCTAAGAGACTAAAGAACACGAGCTATTCAAAACCCAAAAAATGTTTCATGAGATAAGCTTGCGAAATGCTTTAATTAAATTAATTAGCCATCATTTAAAATTTTCAAAGTCTAACTTAGTAAAACTGGTTAATTAATAGTAATTAATTAAGAAAAGTTGAGAAAGCTCTAGAAACTCACACGGATTGAGTTTGAGATGATCTTAGCCATTGATAACGATTTAATCATGGTCGTTGGTGATCCAATGAGAGATTATAAGAATAGGTTGATGGGGATGAAGAAGACACACTTGAGCATAGTAGTGAGACACAGAGAGCGAGTTCCTTGGCAGATCGAGCTATCCAGTTACAGAGTTTGAGCCAGAAGGAAAGCAGAAGCAAGAGGGAGAGTAGTTGTGATTTCTGGTGGAGTTCTAGTGCCCGAGAGTCAGTAGCAACAGGGCCGCATTATTTCCTCAATGAGGCTGCGCAAAAGCTTTAGAGGGCAGATTGATTCACCTGACGAGGTCAATTCAGGTGCTAGTGGCCGAGAAAAATTCTAGGAGGCCAAGCGAGTCATATCCAAAGGCAGAGTCGGGCAGAACGACAGTTTCTGGGTGGCTCTACAGGCAGTATGAGCAGGGCCCACGCTAGGCTTGCACAGAGGCTAACGCAAGGGCATTCAAGTGGCCTAGACAAAGCTAGTTGTTGGATCCGGATTAGTTGTCGGGTGAGACAAATTGTCTTACAAATATTTTGGCCAGATTATTTTGCTTGAGAATTGCCAGTTTTGGCATCCAAATATTGTACTCATATTTTTGTTGCTATATAATAAAATAAACCCTCATCTGTTGCACTGCTTTTCCCTTCGAGGTTTTTCCGTGGACTATTGTCCAAAAATATTGGTGTCATTTTTATTTTGTGTGTGCATCTATTTTCTTAGTTCTAGTTTATTTTCCGCAGTGTAATTTATTTGTGAATAATTGTAGTGTGATTTATTCGTTATTTTTTGTAACAAATAAACTACATAATTAATTAGTTAAAAGAATAAATTTCCAGTTGTTGCAATTTCGAGGAAATTTCACATGGTATTAGAGCATTGAAGATCAGATCAGAGGCTCAATAGCGAGGGGGAGAAATTTTGCAGGCTTAGAGGGAGTTCTGAGCATAATTTCTTAGATCTGTGTAGGCCACTAGGAAATGCGAATTTGCAGGGGCAGAGGGATCCATTTTCAGTTACAGGTTGCAAAAAAGTTCGATCAGCCTCAGAAGCAAAAATTTGCAAGTCATGGATTTTCCAGATAGAGGTTTCTGGTGAGCAAATCAGTCAGTTTGATTTGGGCACAGTGGGTTTGCAGTTAGTCTAGCAACAACATATCAGCGCTAGGTGGAAGAGGAATTTCTTAGAGGGTTTCCAAATCCAATTTTCAAGAGGAGATCCATGATTTCCAATTGCAGTAGGCCATAGCAATTTTTTAGGAGCAATTGATCTTGTGCCAGATTCCAGAGGACTTCCGAAAGGTTGAGCAAGTTTCCAATTGAGGTAGCAAGCAATGTGAGTACCGGAGAAGAACATTCAGAGGAAGATAGTAGTAGATCTACGCATTCTAGAAGGGAGTGCAATAGCAGAGAGAGAGGTTGAGCAAGAAAGGGAGGAGATTCATGTTTATTTCCTAGTTTTTTATTCCGTAGGGATGGCCACAACAGGTCTCAGAGATAAAGATAAACTTGACGGAGCCTCGAACTTTGCTATGTTGAAGGTTAGGATGCTAATCCCATTAGATGAGCATGGTCTAAAGGAGTTCGTGACAACAACCATAACTGTACTGGCAGACCCTATTCAGTTCCATGAGTATAGAAAGGATATGGCCAAAGCCAAGAGGACGGTCTTGGATGGAGTCCAAGATCATATTGTTCTACATATTACTAAGAAGAATACAACAAAGGAGATGTGGGATGTCGTTGTGAAGTTATACTAGGATCCATCTGAGAACAGGAAAATGGTTCTCAAGGAGAAGCTAAGGACTAAAAAGATGATGAAGGGTGAAGGCATAACTCCATATCTCACCATAATTCGACATGTCCGAGATGAGCTAGCAGCTGCAAGTGAGAAACCAAAGGAAAATGAACTTGTGCAAATAACACTAAATGGGTTTACCAAAGAGTGGGCCACAATCATTCAAGGAATTACTAGACATGATAGAATGTCTGATTGGGAATGCCTATGGAGTGATTTCACACAATAGGAGATTAGGCTTAGTCTTTTCCAGGGTACTACTAGCAAGTTGCAACAGTAGCAAAGGGCCGAAGGTTGAGAAGGAGGAGAATGTAGCCCTCGCTAATAAAGGAAAGGCGAAGAAAGGTCCCAGTTAGGGGCAAGGCTCAAAGGGAGGAGAGAAGAAGAAGAAATATTTGTTGAAGATCAAATGCTTTAGGTGTGGTGAGTTTGGTCACTACAACACCTAGTGTCCCAAGAAGAAGGACAAGAAGGGGGAGCAATAGATTATAGCTTTGGCAAGCATTGATGAGTTAACCTCCAAGATGGAGTTTGCATTGATAGCAGCTATACCTCTAGATGTAGGAGGAGTGTGAGGCTTTAGAGTTGCAGGATTAGGCAAAGTCCAAGGAGTACTGCATCAGACAGGTGTTTCCTCTTGGATCATTACCATGGCTATAAGGGCCCACAATTTTCAGTATTGGCAGGATTAATCTCAGAGGGCGTAGTCAAATCTTGGGAGACAGTTGCAAAGACTAGTCGCAGTCAGTTACTAGAGGGGCACAAAGATAATTGGGTACAAACAATTACTCAGTAGACAATGCAGATACTAGTTGTAGTCAGGGACTCAGGAGACAGTTGTAGAGCCATTATGGGGAGACAATGGATCTGTAGATTATTTCTCAGTTATAGTAGTTGCAGCAACAACAGTAGCATGAGATCAATTGAAGAGCGAGAAATGTTGGCAGCAGTGCAAGATGGCACAGTGCAAATGCAGGATGGTTCAACTACAGGGTTAGCAAATGAATCATAGTGCGTGCAGTGGTTTGATGGACAGTGACAGGATGTTACAAACGTTAGATATCAGCAACGTGAGGGAAGATGTTATGGGAGAGAACACCTTCCTCGCTAAGAGGGAGTGTTAGTTATTGTAGCATTAGACAAGTGTTTTAGTCTTGATTTGTGTCTAAGATACTAAAGAACACGAGATCTTCAAAACCCAAAAAAGTTGTGAAACGCTTTAATTAAATTAATTAGCCATCATTTAAATTTTTCAAAAGTCTAATTTAGGAAAATTGGTTAATTAATAGTAATTAATTAAGAAAAGTTGAGAAAGCTCTAGAAACTCACACAGATTGAGTTTGAGATGATCATAGCCATTGATAATGATTTAATCATGGTTGTTGGTGATCCAACAAGAGATTATAAGAGCAGGTCGATGGGGATGAAGAAGACACACTTGAGCATAATAGTGAGATATAAGGAGAGCAAGTTCCTTGGTAAATCGAGCTATCTAGTTGCAGAGTTCAAGCCAAAAGGAAAGTAGAAGCAAGAGGGAGTAATAGCAATAATTTTCAATGGAGATCTAGTGCTGGAGAGTCAACAACAAGGCCGCATTATTTCCTTAGTGAGGCTACAAGAAAGCTTCAGAGGGCAGATCGATTCCGCTGAAGAGGTCGATTCAGGTGCTAGTGGCAAGGAAAATTTCCAGGAGGCCAAGTGAGTCATCTTCAGAGCTAGAGTTAGGAAGAACGATAGTTTCGAGCAGCTTTACAGTCAGTACGAGTAGGGTCTGTGATAGGCTTGCGTAGAGGCTAACGCAGGGGCATTCAAATGAACTAGACAGAGCCAATTGTTGGGCGAGACAAATTGTCTCACAAATATTTTGGCCAGATTATTTTACTCGAGGATTGCCAGTTTGGGCATCCAGATATTGTACTCAGATTTTTGTTGCTACATAATAAAATAAACCTTCATCTGTTGCACTGATTTTCCCTTCGATGTTTTTCTAGGGATTATTGTCCAAAAACATTGGTGTCATTTTTAGTGTGTGTGCATTTATTTTCTCAGTTCCAGTTTATTTTCCGCGGCTTAATTTATTTGTGAAGAATTGCAGTGTGATTTATTTGTTATTTTTCGTAACAAATAAACTGCATAATTAATCAGTTAGAAGAATAAATTTCCAGTTGCTACAATTTGAAGGAAATTTCACATGCTTACTCCCCCTTCCTTGCCACCTATTTCTGTGCATTGACATCCTCCTCCAACTGCTCAAGTGCCTCATCCATGATAGGCCTCTTGGCATCCACCCTCCACTAAGTTGTGGTTTCAACCACATCTAGTGAAGAGGACTCCATGTCAGGTGTTTTGTCAATCTACTTCACCCACAATCTAAGTTTGTAGTGGACATAGACTATGCCATGAAGGCACTAGGTATCTAACTTCTATGAGGTTCATATTGCAATTAGAGGGTGAGAGGCATAAATCAAAATTAAAATTTTTATTAGAACATTTCTAACATATCACAACTCTTGGTGTTTATTTTTCAAAAATGCTCTAGCTATGTTCGCCCTGAAGCATTGCAAGTTTTATTGATCACTCAAATGGTAAGATTTTGTAAATTTGGCACTCTTCTGTTGTAGTTTATCCAACAAATATCTACAACAAATAAATAGCAAAAAAAACAACAAATTATATTTCCATTGGGTAGCAAATGAATAGAAAGTAAAGAAATTGAAAATGACAGTTTGAAACAAATTGAAGTTTAGTTTACTTAGCATCTTACCGGTCCTATGTTAGACAAGCATGTTGCAACCAAATTTCCAAATGACCAACCTATATATCTCCATTTGTTTAGGAATATTCAAGAGTCTAGTGGGAATTAACACCATTCTTTTAACAAACTGGAGTAACCCATCCATAATCTCAACATCAAATGTAAAACCACAAGAGTAAGAGAACGCAAGGTTGGGGTAGAGCCTTACTACAAGAATGGGACAATGGAGAGTATTGTTCCATCTCTCCTCAATCAATTGCCATATCTCGACTCATTTCTTAAATCCCTTCTCCCTATGAATGGGATGATGGAGAGTATTGTTCCATCTCTCATCAATCAACTTCCACATTTTGGCTTATTTCTTGAGTCCCTCCTCCTCGTTTCCCTCGTAGAACCTATGGACAACTTCCTTGGCCCCCTATCCAAGGCTCTTTTAATGCCCCCATTTTCAGTTTCCTCTATAGTATAGCCAAGATGGATTTCCAAGGTATGTGATGGCCAGGCCACAAGAGCAGGATTACATCAAGCACCCCAGAGGGGTTTTGAGGAGTTTTATGGGGTTCGACGACATTCGCTTAGCATATTCCATCATCAACATCAGTTCCAAACAACTTACTTATGGTTTCGTTGCATTCTGATAATTCTCATAAAACGGGGTTATTATTGAGTCTGACTTAATTAATTATGCTTAAGGTGGCATTTCAGAGGAATATTTAATGGAAAACCTTAGTGTAATAGCTTGATGGAACTAGAATGAAAAGATCTACAAGATGGGGTGATCAGAAGTGACTTTCAACGGCCAAAGAGAGAATGGTGGGTGATTTACCATTTTCCTGAATTAAAAGTGACTTTAATTAATCAATTAAATTAAAGAAAAGGGAAAAGATTAATTAAGGAGAAACGGCCAAAAGTGACTTAAGTAAAATATAAATAAATTAAGTCACTTAAGATGAAGTCAAGGAGGAGCTTCTAGAATAATAATAAAATAATAAAATAAAATAATTCTAGAAGATTGGAGATCTATCTATTGGTCCTGTTACCCACCATCAGTGGGTGACCCCTATAGGAGAAAACTTATCCTATATTTGTCTTCAGCCGACAGCCAACAACCCCTTGCAACCAACCGATAGCTCGATTTGCCACTATTCTCCGCCACCTGAGCTAACTATTGTGTGCCCTCGCTCATCTATCATAATCGTATGTTTGAAGGTGGGCCTTCCATCACTAAAGGTATGATTTTTCATTATGTAATTGAGTGCTTAAGCTTGCTTTTCTTGGGCACATTTGGCCATGAATTAGTGGGGGGATTTGGCGGAAAGAAAAGGCTTTGACTGTACTCTTCTTCCCTTACCTCAACTTCAAGATTAATTTTGTATCCTAGTTTCGTGGGATCTCCTCCATTGGCTACTAGATTTAGAAGTGACACTACATGGGAAACCCTGATTTTGGTTGTGTGGTCCCGCTTCTCGATACCATATATCTCACTCCTCTCTGCTCATTACAACCCTTGTTTACATTTTTCACCATATGGGTCCACAAGTTGTTAGCCTCCCCCTCCCCTTGTCCACACCTTGGGTTGGTCCTGAAACGATGCCCTGGAGGTGGATACAACTTAAAAGAAAGATAAATGTACCACAAAATGCAAAAGATGGTCGGGATAATAAAATTTAACAACTGGGCAAAAGCCAAACATGAACTCTACCCCTTATCATTATGGCCAGCACCCTGATTCCTAGGGCCCTTGTGAGTGCCCCTTGCATCATTAAGGAACCCATGATTGTCCCATCCCCTAGTGGGTGATGAACTGCCCCACCTTAAGGGGGTATTCATTGCTTATCTTATGCATGATGCTCTCATCCGCTTGAGCCCCAAGCAGGTAAAATGAAGAAAAATCAATAAAAGACAAAAGGCATATGAATAAGGGTGAAAAAATAAAGGCCAAGGTAACTCATGTACTGTGATTGCTCCCTCCAACACTCATATAGCCAAGGTGTGGGCCTCTTTCATCATAGCTACCCTTGTACCATGGCATGTGGCTTGGAGCCTTCCCTCTTGCTCCTAGTCTATTCCATCATTATTTCATGTGACACCTGCCATTTGATGGATGTACCATGGACCTGTCACTCCCTTAGAGGTTGAAGGCACCTAATAGGGTCCTTAATTAACACCTCTTGTCAAGGAAGGTAACATTAGGGAATGTCCAAAGCCCATTTGGAAGGGCATGCCACTATGAAGTGTCCATTTTTGCCCTTGATTAGCAAGCTTATTTATTCAATTGCACTTACGAATTATTGTACTAAGGTGAAGAGATGCATTGGATATTATGCAAGATTGCAGGTGGGTCTTCATCTTGGACTTGGCCTCCCTATATGGGATCCAAGCCCTCTAGAGGGTCATAATGGCACTTGTAGGGTGAGCGTTGAGAGCCATGGGACTCCAGCCTTACAAAGCATTGATTTCCACACAACGGCCTTCTTCAACACCAACACATTGCGTGTTCATGCCCCAGTTATACAAAGATGATGATGCAATTAGACCATGTTGCCCAGTCGGCTACACATTGCACCCGACACTTGGCAACTGATCCAGGGCCCAGAGTAGGTTTTGTCTCACCTGAAGAGACATGGGAGAGCATGTATCATCTTCTAGCCCTCATTGATGGAGCATCGACTTGTTATTTAACCACTGGGAGACCCATGAGACCATTGCTTGTGCCCCATAGCCACTTTGGAGCACCACATGATGTTTTGCTTGGAAATCAAGGGGCCACCCCCTTGATCATCATTTATGGAGCCCTCTTCTTCATCATGGCACTTTGAGGACTTATTCAGGTCTTCAACGCCCCCCTTACCATTATTTTATCATTTCGGCTAGCTTTGGATGCCTTATCTTTTATTTCATGAGCTATTTGGTGGGCTTGTCACCAAATATTTGTTATTTTGTACATTAAAATATTGTTAGGGGCTAAATTAGGCTAATCGAACTTGAGGAGGCTCATATAAATAAGAGAGGCCTCATTTTGTATTGGATCATCATGACATTATTGGATTAGCTCTTCTTGAATAATTCACATTTCTTCTTGGATGACTATTGGAGGTTCTCTTTATGCATGTCAATATCTTTGGAGCTGAAATTTCATTCTCTCTTGGAGCCATCTTCTTGATCTTGGATTTGGATATATCTCTTGTGGTCTTGTAAGTAATCTTGTGAAAGATTTTTGCATGAAAAATGCTTAATGTGTGGAAATTTTGTAACTAGTCCCTTTTGCCTTGATTATTGAATAACAATGTAAAGTGATGAAAACTTGACTAAACTGAGAGGGGGGTTCAATCAATTTAGTACATTCATGGACATTAATTTATTTATTTTTAACTCATTTACTGAACCATTAAATGAGCAGATTGACACATAATGACCAACATATTTAATGTGCAAACAAATAACAAGTAAACCAAAACATCACATCAGCACATAAAAGCAACCCATATGGACACAAAATATAAGTGGAAACCCATAAAGGGAGAAAACCACAATTTTGTTATTGTTGTGATGTAAAGGAAAGCTCCTACTCCATTATTACATCTGATTTTCTGTAGGCTTCAACCTATAGGGGGTTGCTGCCTCAATTTTGTGCACGCTGCAACATGAAAGGAAGTTCCAACTCCCATACTTTTTTTGTAGGCTACAACCCACAGGAGTCTCCTACCTCAAAAAGCTCCAACCTTATATTTATCAAGCCACTATTTGAAAGGAGACTACAATCCCCTAATGCAAACAAGAAACACCAATGTGTTGGTTTACCTGGTAATCAATTCTGCATATCTCCATCTTCATCTTTGCCTCCTTTTTCCTTCAAACTGCTTCACATAAGCTCCATATTGCCAGATAACTAATGCATGACACCTCAATCAGCTCTCACACATTCTCCAACTCTCTAACCTCTCCTTGCCTTCCAAAATTACATCTTTTTATAAAGATAGTTTGTTGGCTGCTTGTATCTCACATAAGAATATGAGGTGAACAAGCTTGACTCTTTTCCTTCCACTCATTCATTCCCAAATTCTTCATATTTTTGACTATAAGAACACAAAAATAAATGCTCCACCCAATATTATTTTCATCCACATGTAATGATTAAATTCATCAACAACAACATTTTCCATTAACACATCATAATAATCTCTACAACGTCTTCGCCTTTGCTTTAGACTTGCATCATAATATATTTGTCATTGTCTCTACAGCCTTGCCTTTGCTGTCATGGAGTCTTGCCTTACCTTTGCTATCATGAAGTCTTGCTTGCATCACAACAATTTTCTCCAACAAACCAGTCTTCAGATCAGCCTTATACTAAACATGTATGTAAGCATACCTTATACCTTGCACCCTTTCCTGCTCCTTTACCCTTTGTTGTTCCTGGTGTTCCTTTGCCATCACCTTCATCTCTTGTTGTCAAATATCTCTGCAACATTCCTTGTTGCTCCGATGCCTTAGCTGCTCTTTTTCTGCTCCTTTGATGTTACTTGTCGATGCTCCTTTGCTCCTTGTCAGTCTTTTGCCATCAATGACAACAATGCCATCGATTGTTAGATTGCAAATTTGTACATGTTACTCATTGATAATAAGTAGATGAATGGAGAGGCAGAGTTGGAGCAGCCTAACGAACAACTTGGGAGGATCGTAGAGGCTTGCTTCAAGCCCTACGTGCACCATCTTGATGGACTAAGGTGGTTGCTAAAGTGGCAAAAGAAGAGCTCAAGGGTCTAATTAGACGAGCAATTTTGAGTAGCCCTAAACTTGCCTTGTGGAGAAGGACATCTACAATAGAAGATGGGCAGTCCTCCTAGCCAATGTTCATTACTGGAGAAGGAATTCTTGCAATGATAGGTGGCAGCCTTTTGTGCCCTATGTTAATCTTCATTGGAGCAGAACTAGAAGATTATAGTGGGTTGACATCCCTAAGTAGCTGAGGAGCAGCAGTGAGGAATTGTGAGTTGTTCACAAATGGAGTTGGGAACAACTCTACAAGAGTCTCGATGTGTTGAGCATTGATGGACAAATGATCAACAAGAAAGTAGATTGGATAGCCGAGATTTAATGACTAGATGGACTTGGAACATTGATAGAGCCAGGTGTTGCAGATTAGGAGCCGAAGGAATAGGCAAATGTGTACAGGGTACGACCAAGGCAGCTGTGAGGAGCTCTACATTAGCTAGACATTCAGAGTATCTTGTTCAAGGTAGATTGGTGGTCATCACAACAGACACCAAGCCCTAGTTGTTGTTGTCTTGTATCAGTGGATATTTGAGGGCCATTATCCCTCGTACAAGAGCCCTAGACTATTATATTATTCAGTTGGATTAATATAACGAAGTTGTGTTATTGTACAAAATTTGTAAAAAGTTATGTATATTTTGTGCCCTAGTAGATTTACCGTTGTTTATATTCCACTGTGCAAAGTAGACTTGTTGTGACACTTGATTTGGTAGCATCAATGATTTAAGATTCTATCCTAGACACCAGTATCATGGAAGAACAATTGAAAACCCATCTCATCCCTTGGTGAATTCATTTAGAATTCATAGGTTGTACTCATCAATTCCAGTTTATTTGATTTCAGGAGCTACTGTCGGCCATTGCTATTGTTGTACCAAGCTATTATATTAACATAATAAGGTTGAATCGATCCAAGTTTGCAGAAGCTGCTATTGCCATTGTTGTAACAAGCTATTATAATAATATAATAAGGTTGAATCTAGCTGAGTTTGCGGCTATCTATCTTGTGTATTTTGCGATTGAAGTATTTACGGGTTATTGTGTGCCAATGTTTTTGTGCTATTCTTGTTAAGAAATTTTTTATAGCAAAGTTTTTCGTGAAAATCATAATTAAAATAATTTGAGACATTACACCCTACTAATGTTATGCAATTAATGGTAATGTAAAATTCTTGAAGTAAAAGGTCACTTTTACTTAAATTTTTAACAATTACCATTAATTGACTCAAGATGTTTGAGAGTGGTTCTGACCTAGTTGGATTTCATATGGAGATTTTAGATCCCACTCAAAATCCAACAGACTTAAAAGTTTTCAAGATTTCAAGATTCGGGTGGTTGCAATGTTTCCATTGGAGTTTGTCATGTATGAAAGTATGGAACTAGCATTTACTTAAGAGGACCAAGCCCTCCATGTACCTCGATGTTGGTGGCATTGATTGTTGAACTCCTCTGTCATGACCCTAGTAAAAATGTACCCATCACTCAAACAAAATTTTGATTTGATATGGTAAGTTTTTTTCTATCTTATTTTAATGTTTAGAGGGTGATATTGATGATGAGGATCCCAATATAGGCAATGATTTTCATGATATGTAATATTAGTTATTTGTTGTAGCATGATTTTTTTTGGACTCTACAGACCATTTAGGGCCTCTTTGTTGATGTATTTTTAGTTCAGAGATGGATTGCACTTAGTGCTAGTTTGGTTCAAGGTTGAGGGGGAGCGGCTCCCCCCCTCGAACTCGCTCTCGGAGCGCGCTCCAATCGGGAGAGACCATGAGAGCGCACTCCCAAAATTTTCTCCCTCCCTGTGGGAGCGAATTTCAGGAGCACACTCCCTAAAAAAAATTGCTCCCTGCCAATTCAAGAGTGATAGAGGGAGCTATTGAAGATTGGAAACAAATATTTTTGAGTGGGGCAGCCTAATGTTCAAGCCTATGGCCCTAGTATTGATTTGCATTTCATGGTAAAAGTAAAAGTGACATTCTCCTTTATCTTTCAATTTCATCCTTTTACTTAAATTTTTAACATTACCATGAAATGGCTCAGGATGTTTGAGAGTGGTTTCGACATCATTGGATTCCATATGGAGAAAGTAGAATTTTAAATCTCACTCAAAATCCAGCAAACTTATCATTTTTTTAGGATTTTAGGATTGGGGGGATTGCAATGTTTCCATTAGATTTTGTCATGTACTAAGGTATGGAACTTGTATTTAATCAAGAGCACCAAGCCCTCTATGTGGGGGAGACGCCCAATGTTAAAACAGGCAACTAGGGCCAAATTCCAACTTAGGACAGCTCATTTGATGGAGATAGTTACTGCATTGGATTCCTCTTTTTGAGAGGTACAATTTTGATATAAAGATCATCTCATTCTAACAAGCAGAAATGCAATTTTGAATTTATTCTTTCTCATGGTCAAATTGTCAAGGTCGGCCTCAGTCAAATGTAGGCTCATGAAGCCCAATGGATGTCTTCTCACCCTCAACGAATTGTATAAATAGGAGTGACCCTTCTCTCATTTGGACATCACTCATCTCATCACATCATATTCTCTCTCCTCTCTTGATTGGTTCGTACAACTTGGAGGCTCTCTTCTTCGCACATGTGGAAGGAAGGCAGATTTCTGGACTGGTTTTGGAGGCCGAAAATTTCTAAAACAGTGCGAAACACGCATATGGATTTCCAAATGAATTCAATGAATTGATTGAGCAACAATACTCAATAATAATACAGAGATATTTACAAAGATAGAAACATCAAGTTTCTATGTAAGATTCAGTTTCATATAAGAAACTGCTAAAGAGATAAAAATAGCAACAGCAAGAAGAATGAGCATTAAACTAAATTAGAATTATTCTAATACCCTCCCTTAATGCTCAATCTATTTACAACACCAAAAGACCCCCTGAATTGTTCAAACTTAGCAGGACCAAGTGGCTTGGTGAAGATATCTGCAGGCTGCTCTGATGTGGGAATATATCGCAACTGAACAGATCCGTCTTCAACAAGTTGGCGAATGTAGTGGCAATGAGTTTCTACATGTTTTGTTCGTTCATGAAAGACGGGATTTTTGGCAAGTTTGAGCACTCCCTGATTATCACAAAACAAGGAAGTAGGCCCTGTCTGGGAAGCATGCATGTCTG